>JAGKTI010003446.1:22530-49103 GCA_018397915.1 Birgus latro
GGTGAGATTAGTATAATGTGGATACTGTCACCGGTAGAGTACATAGGCTGCATCACCAATCCTTCATAGGCTTCAGTATCTATTGGGGAATCTTCCCCCTCCCGTAGCTGACAAAGAGTTATGACTGGAAAGGCAAACGAAGTAACCTAACTATATGTGCACATCATTCAGATCCCATCTGTGAAAGCTAGTCCTACATTCGCTCTACCCAAGTAAGAGTAGGGGACAAAAGTCAAGCTTCCTTTGTTGAAAACATTTAACCTCTAGAGTACGAAACGATCCTTTACGCTGTATTTTGTTACAGCTACATCACTTCCAACAATTTCACGGAGACCTCACTTGGTAACAGTTAGAGACCATCATTCATCCACTTCTGCGCGATGACTGTGGATGATAAAATACACTGGCCGTACTGCAAAAACAAAGAATTCAGGTGGTCGAATGGTGTCGATCAGTTGCCAGACGTTCCTGAGTGTCAGTCATCTGTACTTTTATCTGATCCTTCAGTCTTGGCCGAAAACACTTCAGGCATTTGAATACCAGGACAGAGGCTAGGCAGGACAAGAATAGGCTGCATTAGCGGATATATATATGCGCTAGAATTGGTAAAAACTGACGGTAGAACGCTTACAGAGGATCCATATTTCCGAATGAAAGAAAAGCATTCGGGAGCCTAATGCTAATCACCCGCCAGAACAGCTACTGGCAGAGTCCAAGATTTAGGCCATATGTTGATACCCTGAAGATTTTATGTTGATAGCTCAGGCCTTTTATGAGATATAATGATGCTAAAGGTGGGCGATAAAAAAAAAAAAAAAACAGATTGGTGACCACGACCTTGACCGCGAGTACCCATTTTCGAAGTCGTCCAAGATTTTGGTCATATTTTGATACCCTGAAGGTTTCATGTTGATAGCTAAAACCATTAATGATATATAATGGTGCTAAAGGTGGGCGATATAAACTGGTTGACTTCGGCAGCCACTTTGGTGTCATTGATCTCGACCCTGAGTGCCCATTTTCGAACTCGTCTGAGATTTTTGTCATTTCTTGATACTCTGAAGGTTTCATGTTGATAGCTCAAGCTGTTCATGAGATATATTGGTGGTAAAGGCGGGCAACAAAAACTAAGTGACGTTTGGCTGTCATTTGGTGACCTTGACCTTGACCCCGAGTGCCCATTTTCGAAATCGGCCAAGATTTTGGCCATTTCTTGCTACCCTGAAGGTTTCATGTTGATAGCTCAAGCCGTTCATGAGATATAATGAGAACACACACACACACACACACACACACACACACACACACACACACGAGTGGAACATGGGACAGAGCAGACGTGCGTCACTGCATTCTGCTCAGCTGCATCATATATCTAAGTGTATCTAAAAATAAGTCAAGCTAGGTACTAAGCTAAATTATAGTTGATTGTAGATCAAGTAAAAGTGAGAAAGGTCCAAAGAAAGTGTATCAAATAGTCAGAGCCATAAGGAATTTGTGGAGTTAGCAAGCAGGCAGACAGGCGCCGCTTTGGGTATCACAACAGACGAGCGCGCCAGGTAAACTCCAACGCTGACATAACGGAGATGCTAAACTGTAAGTAGAAAATATATTTAACTCCGCCGTGTCCCATCGACGTACGAAGCACGTCGCTAATTTTTTCCGCAGACAGACCCAACGACGTGCATCGTACGTCACGCAATTGCAGGGCTCATTGTGTGCACATTTTTCAACATTCGCAGGTGATTTTTGGTAGGCTTATGTGGGAGACCTTCCTCTACCTGCTGTCAAGCGGGGATACTGCCTGGCCCCTCCTAACCCCCCTTCCCCCCTCCCCCCACACTGGGCAATTCACCTGTTAGTAGTAACATAGCCAGTAAAGGTATGTTGCCCCACTGTCTCTCTAATGACGAAATTCACGGTGAAAGTGATTCCTGAGGTGGAGGACAAAGAAACAAAGAAGCTAGAGGTAGAAAAAAGCAGAAGTGATGAGGTGGTAATGTCGTAAAGGAAGGTGCCATATACTGGGGTTTTGGGTAAGTGAACAATGCTTATAAACACCTATATTATTGTGTGAAAACCATTATAGACTTTTACTACACATAAATTCGTACGAAATATATGAAATAAATATGTAATTTAAAGTGGCTTGAATTAGTCAACCCTTCCATAGTTCGTTTGCTGGAAAAGAAGGAAAACGTAAGTTTGAGTAACACCTGTATCAACATTTTTTACCTCAGGATCGCGATTTCACTATGAATTTTCGATGTTTCTCACCAAAAGCGAAGGTTTCAGCCAAAAAAACAAAAAGTCGAAAATCGGTCGGGATCTGGGGGTAGGCTGGGTAGAAAAACCGGTCGGGACTCGGCGGGATAAACTGGCGTATTTTCAAGAAGTGTACAGTATTTTGGTAAGAGGAAGGGAAACAGTAAAAAAAAAAAAATGATGTTTACACAGACCTGGTGGAACTGGTTACATTTGATATAACAGCAGATAAAATGAATTAACTGAAGGAAACTTTCAAACTGGAACTGGATAAAGTAAGGAAGGAACGGTACCAACAAATGGAAAAAACAAATGAGGAACTAGTGAAGGAATTAAACATAAAAGATGCAACAATAGGTGAGATACAAGCTGAGGCAGACATTCTGAGGAAGAAAATGAACGAAATGGGAAATACAGTAGTCACCCATGAAAGAGATTTGAAGGAGTACAATCATGATAAAGACATAATTAAACAAGCAGGTAATCTGATAGGGCAAAGGAGAGACACTGATGAGAAGATAACTTAGGCAAATGAAATGATGAAAAGTTATACAGAGGAAGTACAAAATAGATGGTCAGAAGTAGCCAAAACAAATCAAGATCCAAAAAATAAGGCTGAAGCAAAAGACATGACAAGGGATGTGGAAGACATCATAAGGAAGAACCCAAGGCTGATAAAGGAAACAGGTGGTATTAACAAATCTTTGGTCATCACTCGTAAAGATGAAGAAAAAAATAGGGAATAGAGTCATCAGAGATAACAAAAAGATGGTAAATAATGTACATACTGATAGTAGTATCATAGGTAATATATGAGGAAGATGTAGAGGAATGTAAGAGTTTAGGAAAATATGAGAGAAACACGTCAAGGCCTCTGAAGGTTCCAACATGTAAACACTGTAGAAGAGGTATTATAAAATGCTATCAAACTTAAGGAATCAGAGTACATACAAAGAAGTGTGGTTAAAGAGGTGCCTAACTCAAGAGGAATTGGGATTACCAAAGGAAAAGAGGGAAGAGGCAAAAAGAAAGAACGATGCAAGATCAAATGAAGAGAGAAGTAATTTTTTTTTTTACAAAGTAGAAGGATTGCAAGGAAAGAACTGGCACATAAACAGCAGGGAAATGCAAGATAATAGACTCAGCCAGTGTCAAATATGTGAACAATACGGCTAAGTTGATGTACGCAAATGTTGATGGAATGGTATCCAAATTATTATAGATAAAAGACTATATCATAGAAAATTAGCCTCATATTATTTGTCTAACAAAAACAAAATTAACTCCAAGGATATCAAACGACTCTTTAAATTTGGATGAGTACATTATTTGAAGAGACAGAAATTAAAAAAAAAAAAAAGTGGAGGAGGAGTAAAAGAGAAAAGACTCCAAGTAAAAGAAATAGAAATAGACATACCCTCACAAGCAGAATTAATTGCAGCAGAGATTAGTACATCAGAAGAGATAATAACTGTGGACAATTTTTATATGCCACCCAAGACAAACACATGGGATAGAGGTGAATATGAAGAATCGGCGGAAAAGTCAATTCAGAGTTTAAAAGCCCTGCTATACATGGTGGAAGAAAAATCTGAATTATACTAACAGGGGATATTAACACAAATATAAACTGGAATACTCTAGATGTAAAAAGCCATGAATGTAGTTGGGGTCAAAAGCTCATGAATCTTATATAGGAGTTTTTTTTCTAACACTACATGTAAAGGGGAACACCAGAAAAAGTGGACCAGAAGATCCCTCATTATTAGATCTCTTACATACTAGTTAAGAGAATGAAAATGACAATATAATCTGTCACCCCCGATTCAGCAAAAGCGACCATGCAGTATTAGATTACAATTTTAGGATAGCATATGAAACAGAGATAATGCAAATTACAAAAAGTGGCTAAACTACAAAAAGGGCAATTATCATGACCTAAAGAAGTATTTTAGGGATATAGATTGGGAGAAGGAGCTAAGGCAACAAGACATAAATGTTATATATAAAAAAATTGCTGAATTTTACGAAACAGGAGTCCATAATTATGTCCCATTGCACTAAGAAACGGAAATATGGATAAAGAACTAGTTTAATACTGACTGTAAAAATGGAAAAGAGAAAAGAGATTTCCTGTGGATCAGATACAGACGACACGAACGTGAAGGACCATATGACATCTACAAGCAGGCAAGAAATTATTATACAAAGATAAGGAGAGAAGCTCAAGGGTAGTTTGAGGAAGATATTATAAATAAAAGTACTGAGCAACGGAAGTTGTTTTACAGCTATATATGGACCAAAGCAAAAGTTAAAGAGAAAATACAGTCCATCATGGATGAGGGGAAAAATCTGTGTCAATGTAGAAGAGATTTGTGAAGTATTAAACAAAAATTTTCAATCAGTTTTTACCAAAGAAAGTATATTTGCGAGAGATGAAAACGACCAAGCATGCCCACACATATTACCAAATATATGTATGACTAAACAAGAGCTCGAGGAAGAGATGAGGAAACTAGACAAGGGAAAAGCCAATGGCCCTGACAAGATTTCTTGTTGGGTATTACAGGAATGTGCCAAAGAGCTAAGCAGTCCATTACATTTAATATTCAGAGAATCCTTAAGACAAGGAAAACTGCCTGATATTTGGAAGAAAGTAAACATTGTGCCCCTTTTCAAGAAAGGAAATAGACAAAATCCACTTAACTACTGACAAGAATCACTTACCAGCGTCCTAAGCAAGATGTTAGAAAAACTGATACGAATGTAGTGCTGTAATTTTAAGGGTAATTTAAGTATACTTAAGTTAGTATAAGTTAGTATAATATAAGTTAATATAAGTGTAGTATAAGTTAGTATAAGTGTAATGTAAGTGTAGCCTTGAACCCCTGATTATGATTCATCTGTAGTATGTAGGGAGTGATCATCAAATTCCATATTCAGGCTTGTTTCCTGTTAATGTTTATGGCGAAAGTGATACTCTAGTAACAGAGGAACTGTATAGAACGATTATGGGAGTGAGAATCATGGTCAGTTCTCACGGTTGACATTGAGGCGAAAGTTTTAGCACGAGATTAATAATCGCAAAACTTTGTCTTCATACTTTAAATTCGAAATTTGTAAGTCAGGCTTGGTATTATCGTCTTTTTGTACTACATAGTAATGAATAAAAGCTTAGTTAAATTCTAATTGCCGATAATGGGAGTTTGCAAATCTTAAAGTTTGCGTTACACTGGCGACTGGATACGTATCTCCACATGGTTATAATTAGTTGAAACACTCGTTGGTTTAGGCTTCGGTATAATTGTCAATCCCATACGCTTACCACAAAATGTTAAGGATCGTAAGTCAATCCGTCAATGTACGTCGAGTGTGAACACCTTATTTCCTATGCCATGTTAGTAGGTGTGAACAGTAATGCTGCAGAGGAATTAGTCAAAGTCAGTTCCAATGTTAGGACAACCGCGAGGAAGAGAGCATGTGGCTGAAGGCGAGAGACACTCACTTTGCTCTCCGACGCCCTGTCGTTAACAGGTGGGAGTTCACATGCTCCGTATTCCCCCCCCTCTTCCCTTTGTACCTATAATGTAAATCCTCTCTATATATTAATAGGTTGGCTGATAATGTTTCCTCTAACTTCCTTTTGTAATGACTTCGTTCCCTGACGCACTGTCTTCAGATTGCCGTAGTTCCAACGTAGCCGCCTGCCCTGACGATAGAAGTAACCGAACAGTTCCTCTCGTTCGTGCCCGTTTTCATTAGAAATTCTTCCCCCCCCCCCTTTTCAGATTCACTAATCTCGACAGCGAATAATTGGTGCACTGGAATACTGTAATCTTATATATACATATTTGGGAATATTGTAAACGAGTAAGCCTGATTGATATTTTTTTTTTTTAGTCCAAGAAGTTATTGAAAATTGCCTTCCGGATTTAGAGTGTCGATTCGTTTACGGAGTTCCTCCATTATCATTGTATGAGTTGCCTGAGAAGTACGAAGTGAAAAGTGTGGGAAAGAACTCGGTCCCAAGGATATACTCTGTTATGTAATTTTTCCAAGATCATTACCCAAGGAGCCCATACGAGGCCATTGGATTGTTGGTTCCATGTTAAGCTGTCATTGTGAATTTATTGATTTGATATATGAGTTTGTTAGATAAGATACACTGGATATGGTGTTAATTTGTAACAGCTGGTTAAGAGGTGAAATTTATATATTTATATGTGCATGTGAATTTGAAATTGTGCTTAAACCCAGCTGTGAGAAACTCCGTTCATAATAGTGTGTTAGCATCATTCCGTGAATTTGTTCAGTGGAGGTGAAAGTGCTCTTGCAGTCACTGATCTTCTTTTGGTATATCAGACATGCCCTGAGATAATATTAGTGCGAAAGAGTAATGATCTTATAGTTTCTTGAAATTCATATCCTGTAAGTAATCTATGGTTAATTTGATCAATATCTTGTTTCTTATATTTGTATGTTTAGACTTAGTAAATATTAGGTTAAGTTTTTATTGTGTTTGAGACTTATTATCCCCTGGGAAGTTTTATCGTGAGATTGAGTGGCCCGCAAGGTGCGTTTCTATCTTACGACTCACGCACTCTAAACAATTCATGCTACCCAAGTCACTTATTCGCAAGGCCCCAGTGCTCTTCATCTTACTTCAGTGGAGCTAATAATTCTTTCCCGGCATTCGCTTGGTGGTAGCAGCCTACTCTTGTAACTCTGATTCATAGTGATAGTATCTCTTCTTATTTTCGTTACTTAACTTTGGAGGTTTAAAATTATAACACTACACTGGTGGTAAAGCGGTGGTAATCTCTTAATTTTAGTTATTAACTGGGAGACTAAATTTGCATCACGACACTGGTGTCAAAAGTGGTGGGAGTGTTAATTTACCATCTTACACACAGAGTCTAAAAAATTCTATCCCAACACAAAGAATCACCTGGAAAAACACAATATGATAACAGAAAGATAGTTTGGTTTTAGAAAGGGAAAATCATGTGTTACTAACGTATTGAGTTACTATGATAGAGTTGCAGAAATAACACAGAAAAGAGATGGCTGGGTAGGCAGCGCATATTTGAATTTCAAGTGTTAAACTTGTGATTGAATATTTAGTAGTAGGGGCTGAGCTGTAATAGAGAACTAGTAGATTTGTAAGTTAACCTCAGGTCACTTGTAGTCAATGATGGGAGAAGTTAAAGATGTGTCTGTGGTTGATTGTAGTTTTATTTTTCTTCGAAAGGAAACAGAGATTAATACTGAGTGTTAAGCTGCTAGCTAAGTCTCTATCACAACTCTCTCTCTACTAGTTAGACCCCCTCTTCTCCCTAACTTCAGCTCCTCTCTCCCTGGTCTCTCTCCTAAATCCGATCTAGATTCCCCTTCTTTCTCGTGTAGGAAGTGCCTGTCACATGAACTGGCCATCAGTCGAAAGTTCTAGAAGCCTGTATGTATGGATGTATGTCTTCCTCTCATCAGCTTCCCACAGTGAAGGAATTTGCAAAGTTGTTTCCTGATGTTGGTGAGAAAGGAAATGGTGTGTCGTTCCCTACTGTATCAGCCTGACTCGGCCTCAATGCTTCTAGTTATTATTTATGATATTTTATATTCCTAACATCGCTCGGTCACGTCCGCTGGAGGACCTACGACAGCTTGCAATAATTACATCTAGTAATACCTGGTTTTCTAAAATAATGTATAACAATATTCTAGAAACATAATATAATTTCATTGTTACATATGATTGAGTAAATAGAATATTGGAATTTACAGATTATTGTATAACTGATGCTGTATAACATGAATATCATAGAATTAATATATGCTTATATCCATCACAATGCTTAAGGGTTTAGCAAGAATTATTAATATATTTGCTTTGTAGTTATATGAACTATAATGATATTGTTATATGAATTAGATACTTGTATATTAAGTAATATTAATTCACTTGTGTCCCTTTTTTTAATATAAATGCTTTTTGTCTAATTGCTAAGTATTATTTACATAGTATACAGATTTCACTCAGGGGGTCTCACTTGAATGTTCACTCTTCCTTTCGTGAAATGGGACTCTAAATATGCGATTCTTGCTTGCATTCTGTGCATAGCGAATAGTAATACACCAAAGACAATGGAAAAGATCACAAAAACAGAGGGAGCTGGGCTATACACATAATAGGGGTTGAACATACTTATACTCAATTTTTCCCAGGGCTTCATGGCATCATTAATTAATTTCATAGTTTCAAAATCAGGTGAAGTCAGCTTAATACTTGGGCTCATGTTAAAATTCATCTCAGGTAGTGGTTGGAAGTATTTGTGTGTGTGATTAATAATGGAATAGTGATTGTTTGTAGCTAAGGTGGACACGGATTGTGTAAGTACAGCACAGTAGTCAGGTGCTATGTACAATCCTGATGCTGAGATATGAGATGTTGGTGTATCTGGACAAACTGTGAAAACTGATGTGTTATGATTGAAGTAAAAGAACTGGGAGGGCCCGATGCGCTGTTGATGTATAGCTTTATCTGGAGCCAATATGAAGTTGCAGTGATGATGAATGTCATGAATCTTGATGATAGCCATTTCACAAGGGACTGTGTCTGTAGGCCGGAACGTGAAAATATGCACAGGACAAATATGAATACCATATTAGGATGTATGACACTTTCGTTTAATCATAGATTGACTGGCGAAAGCGACAGTGTCTTGTCTCTTGGAGACCTTGAAGAGTTCGGTGTTGGTGATGCTGCTGATGATGACCAAGGTGTCATTATTCTTAGAAGAAAAAGGATATATTTGATAGACTGTGAACATATCATCTGTTATGAATGGTACATGAACCATTACTGATGTTGGAGTTAGAGTTGCTTCTAGGTATGGGTAATAAAGTATAAGGTTTCTGCCCTGGAATAAAGGCTTCAAACTATGTTTGTGTATGCCCTGACTAGTGATCTGACGTAGGTCATGGAGTGGAAGTAGATTAATGGTGACCTTGCCATCACCTGCATTTGCAACAGCTTTCATCAGTGTCTGATAGTGAACTCTAGTGTTATCTAACTGGAGTATATTATACCACTGTATTCCATGATTACTGAGAAGTGTTGGAATAGTGTTAGATTACCTTCTGTGGCATCTATTTTGTCCACACTTTGGTGAATTATACTTTCTGCCTTTCTGAGATTTTTAACAATGGTCCTCATGACTGTGTTTTGACTGTCAACCAACTCATGCAGATATGTTATTACCTCAGCTATCTTTTTAAATTTGTTGTTTATTTCTTGAAGATCTTCCTCTGTAGCCAATCCAAATATATTTCCTAGAATGGCACCACCTAGATCGAACAAACCGCGTTTCTCACGCTTACGTGTGATGTTGTTCGAATCCATAAATGCCTCTGTTCCACGAGATGGGAGATGTTGGATCATGATGTGGATGGTTGTTTTGATATACCTCAACTTCCATTTCGCTAACTTCACGATTTCATTCACCTCCTCTATGTTCTGAGCGTCTGAAATAGAACTTGTTATCGCTATCTCCAGAGTTCTCAGTAGCCTGGCAATGTTCCCTAACAACGTGAGTAATTCATAAATTTCATCCAAACTGATTGCGGTACTCATGATGTCTTTCACGATTACTGTCGAGGTCGTAGGGGCTATGAGACATCCTTGCCTCACTATATGTTGAGGGTCTAAGTGTGCTGATCCTCTCGCTATATAGATGAGAATCCATAGTATAAGTCCCCTCATCATGACCTACCGAAAAAAAAATCTATTAATTAACTAATTCGGTCATGCTGTGGCCATTGATAATGATGATGTGCGTTATCGTTGGTTCATGGAGAACAATAATTCGATTGTTGTTTTACCTATAGAAGGAGTTTAAGGCGACACCTAGATCATGTAAATCTTGTATTGCAGCATTTGTAGCCACTGTTGCACCTATATTTGTTTGTTTGTTATACTATCTTAATTTATTTTTGTAAGTATTACTGTCCTCGTTGTTAGTGCATATTGCTGTTAGTGTGTGTGTGTGCGAGCACACACACCCGCTAAGTCACGAGTGATGACGTCACCGGAAGGGTCCTCCGGTATGCAGCGGGGGGCCCGGGCAGTTCGCGTTGTGAGGCCGGTGGTGTGGTTTGCCTTTTCTGACACTGGTAGCAGAGCGTGGTTCGAAAGTAATGGCGTCGTGTTCGACTAAGTGGCCTCCAAAACTTGAAAATGATTCTGCTTATGAGTGCTGGAAAAAGGACATCGACATTTGGTGCAAACTGACGGATTTACCAAAAGAAAAACAAGCCTTAGCTATTCACCTGTTATTGTCTGGAAAAGTAAGGGTGCCGTCTTCGGAGGTTGATGCGGCTGATTTGAAGCAGGAGGATGGCGTTCAGACCTTGCTGAATAAATTAGATAGCTTATTTCTCGTGGACAAAGGACGTCGACAGTTTGCAGCTTTTTATGAATTGTACAACTTCAGAAGAGCCGGTGATATGAACATTCGTAAGTTCGTGGCAGAATTTGAGCATATTTATTTCAAATTTACGAAGAAGGACATGGCACTGCCAAATTCTGTGATGGCTTTTATGCTCTTAGCTGCATGCAAACTTTCAGACAGTGAGCAACAACTAGTGATGTCCGCGATAACTGAGGTGACATATGAAAACATGAAATCTGCCCTGAATCGTATTTTTGCTGGTGACATTGGCAGGCAGAACGATGCATCGGTGTCTGCCAGGGAGGTGAAAGGCGAACCAGTACTTTGGAGTGACGAAGTTGGGGGTGAGGAAACGTTTTATGTTAGAGGTACTCGACGAGGACGAAGAATGTTGCGGGGTGGTGCAGTACGTGATCGAGGTCATGGTGGTGGCCGATATTCAACCGTATCTGCTAGAATTCCCCAATGCTCATCCACCGGCAGGAGGCAGAACCCACTTGGGTCTGATGGAAAGGTATCGAGGTGTTTCGTATGTGATTCTAGATCTCATTGGGCACTTGACTGTCTGGATGTATACGAAAACGATGGCAGTCGAGAAGAAAATTCTGAAACAGTGCATCTGTCATTATTTATGGGCTATGTGGACGATGCCGCTAGTAGATGCAAGTTACAGACTCTAGTAGAAGAATCTGAGGGATGTGCTGTTCTAGACACATGGTGTTCTACAACTGTATGTGGAGTTGAATGGATCAATTGCTATCTAAGTGAGCTCACTGATTACAAACGTGAAGCTATAAGAGAAGAAGCGTCACCTCAACGTTTACTTTTGCTGATGGTGTCACAGTTTCTTCCCTCAAACGTGTTACTCTGCCCTGCTACATTGGAAATATGCGTGCAACCATCGTGACTGATGTTGTGAACTGCAATATTCCCTTGCTGTTAAGTAAACGTTCCATGAAAAATGCAAAAATGTTGATTAACTTTGGAAGTGACCAGGTCAAAATTTGTGGAACTATCATTAATTTGAAGTCCTCATCTTCAGGCCATTACTTGCTTCCAATTTCTTTATGACTAGGTCGTGAATTTTGTGAAACAATCGCGCTGGCATCTCTTGGGGGTGATGTAGAAAAAACTGCTTTGAAGCTTCACAGGCAATTTGGACACCCAACATCGGCGAAATTAATTAAACTGATCACAGATGCGGGGATTAAAAGTTCAGAACTGGAGCGGGCTATCAAGGCTGTATATGATGCTTGTACAGTCTGTTGCAGATTTAAGAAAGCCAAACCCCAACCCGTAGTCAGTCTGCCCATGGCCATAGTCATGGATTTGAAAGCTTGGGGAAGGCATTATTTCCTTGTGCATGTTGATTTGGCGACTAGGTATTGTAATGCGATAGTAATCGCGGATAAGTGTGCGCCCACCATTATCAAAGGAATATTTCGGAGCTGGATTGTTGTGTTTGCCGCACCTAGAAAAATTCTTACAGACAATGGCTGTGAATTCAACAATGCGGAAATGCGAGCATTGGGAGAGGCCTTCAATATCAAGATCATGACAACGTCTGCAGAGAGTCCATGGAGCAACGGAGTCTGTGAGCGTCAAAATGCAGTCATTGGTGACATTATTAGGAAGATAATGGCTGATAGCCAGTGTGAATTGGATGTGGCCTTGGCATGGGCAGTATCGGCAAGGAATGCTCTCACCGACTACGCAGGCTTTTCTCCTAACCAACTTGTTTTTGGTCAAAACCCTGGCCTGCCTAATGTGTACGCAAATGATCCTCCAGCCTTGGAACCTTCATCACCAACGAAAATTGTAAGAGAACTTGAACACTCTTCATTTAGCAAGACAAGAGTTTATAAAGACTGAATCAGATGAACGTTTGGCTAAGGCTCTGCGGCACAACGTACGTTCGAGTGGTTGATTTGTAATGAAAAAAAAATATTTGGGGGAAAATCGATTATCCTGAAAATAACCCGGTTCTTGGGGTGGATAGGTCTACCCGTGCCTGGCGACTAAGGGTTAAAGTCTAATGGCGCAAATGTTTTCAAGTTATGCCCTCTGGAAATCCATGATCTTCTATTGACCTTTCAAGGTCACTCAAGGTCAAAAGTCATGCTGCCAAATGAAAGCCCATATGAGACTTCCTATATTTTGGTAATAGTAAATATCTCTATCTTCAAAGAGAGTCAAGTTATAGCCCCCTGAATATCCGTGACCTTGAGTTTGACATTTCAAGGTCATTCAAGGTGAAAGGTCTTGGCACAAAATGAAAGCCCACATTACAAGTTCCTGAATGTTCCTAATAGTGAATATCTCTATCTTCAACCATTTTCAAGTTATGGCCTTCTGAAAATCCATGACCTTGAATTTGACCTTTCAGGGTCACTCAGTTACCTTTTCTTTGGGGACCAGTGCCCACATATCCTGAAAGTTTCATGTACTTTCATTCAGCCGTTTTTCTGTAATGTTGCTAACAGACGAACAAACAAACAATCAAACTTGACAAAAAACAATACCTCGTCAGACTCCATCCGGCCGAGGTAAGCAAAGTCCAACAACCCTTATTTTCCCAGGTGGTACTGTACTAAATACTAGGTGTACTATAGTTGTCTGCCAAGGCTGGAGGGTGGCAGCTTGCTAGATCCTTCAGAATATTGTTAGTATCAGGAAAGCGTTCTCATGCGTTTGTTTACTTGCCATGAGTGTGTTTGAGTCCCAGTGGGCTGCTGTGTACAGTCACTGATATAGCTAGAACAGCCAAGTTGTTTATTGCTGGATCCTTTGGCCTGTTGGCCTAAAAAGGAACAGATGGACTCTATGACGACCCTAAACAGATGATTTTTTAATTACTTCATAATCATAAGTAATCTTAAGGTAATTAACATTTTTGCAACCTTTTGATGTGGATGTGCGTCCAATCTGAAAGTGTTTAACCAACTCTTTGGACAAAGATCCACGTCCAAACAAAGAGATATCCACCATTAATCAGGAATTGCACTGAGCGGCCTGAAATTTGGTTCCATATTAGCCTGACTGAATTTCCAGTTCGGTTATACTACATTCATTCATGGGAAAATTATAAAATGTGACTAAAAACGCTCACCAAAAAAAAATGGTATATCGTTCTTATGCGCTCTTTCAACTTACACTCGTCATAATTAATTTACATTATGCAATATCACTTTCTGTTTTCTTTCTTCATATTCTGTAAAGCCTCAGCCTTCTAACGGTGTAAAAATAAATCTGCTAATCTACATATTTTGAGGAGAAAAAAATGATCATAAAAGAAAAAACTCGAGCGTGCAACACGGAAAAGGAAGGGAGAGCAGGAGGGGGGTAAGGGGGAGGGTTCTGGTGGCTGCAGGGAGGACGGACCGCGAAAGTGTTAAAGATACTCTTAACTTCAGACTCTGTGAATACGACTCAAATCCTAGGAAACATTGCCTAGGATTTAGTTAGAACAAATTACTAGAGCCACCCTGAGGGTTCCAGTCTGGGTCAGTAGTCCTGCAATTACAATGAGAGCCCTCATGTCTCACAGTAGTGAGGTGACGTTAGGCAGAAGGAAACACTGATTAACTGCCCTGGACAATCTTTCTTGGGCAGTTGCTTTTCTGCAGTTGATGGGTCTGGTCAGCCAGACAGACCATGATTGATAAAAAACATCACTTCTGGTTAAAATGAGTGACTCAAGAGACTAACGCGACGGTGCTGTAACCGTCCTACTAGCAGGGGCCGGGCAGTGATGTCAGGTTTCTACACCTTACTTTCACCCATTTCAGTCAGACAATGATAATGAAAAAGTTATAAACTGTACGAAGTGTGTGTGTGTGTGTGTGTGTGTGTGTGTGTGTGTGTGTGAGTGAGTGTGTGTGTAAAAATGTGAGAGTCAAAGCTTATTCACAACTTTTGGCACGTTTGATTTATAATTATAATTTGAATATTTCAGAATATATATTAGGAAGTTTGTTCCCTCGATATTCACATGTTCATTGCAAAGGTTAAACAAAGCTCTTTACCGTTGCTCTCTGTCGACCAG
Organism: Birgus latro; assembly: GCA_018397915.1. Classification (NCBI taxonomy): domain Eukaryota; kingdom Metazoa; phylum Arthropoda; class Malacostraca; order Decapoda; family Coenobitidae; genus Birgus; species Birgus latro. The sequence goes on from JAGKTI010003446.1 coordinate 37,288, forward strand.
TTCTCTCCGTTGAAAGAAACCCTACGCAGTACAAGGTGTAATGGAAATATCTATACTCCTTTGATATCAAGACAGAACTTAGGCTTCTTACTTTGGCTATCTATAGTTTTAGATTTTTTTTTCTAGTAGAATATACCGCATTTTTCTTGCACAGATACTCAAAACTGTGACCTCTCCTGAAACTCAATGATATAAATGGAATAGGGGAAGTTTCATGAAGCAAAAACAATCCCTGCTCCCCAGCCTCAGAAGTAAAACGGAAGACCAGCGCAATACCACTGAACGACCGCGGCAGAGTGGTCATATCTTTGTAAATTCTCTTAACTAGGTTAGTATAGCCTCAGATCCATATAAATTGAAGGGGTAATACTGGACTGGATGTACTAATATATCTATGTTTTATCAGTTTTCAGAAAGAGTAAAATTGGCATCTCTCCTTGAATATTAAACTGTGGCAAGAGATTAACGCTAGAATATGGTGTAAATCACAAGGAAGTCTATAAATCTATGTTGAGGATAGTATTGTCTCTTCTGCCATTGAACTCGTTTCGTTTCGTTTCGTTTTTGAAGGCTCCAACATGCTTGCATGCGTCGGCCTTGGTCACCTAATGGCGGCTCTCCACGCTGCTCGATCCCTGGCAGCCTCCCTGTTCAGTCCCTTAACTGTGGGAAAATAATAACCTGTACAGGCATGGAATCTCCGCCTAAAATGAGTACTAAACATCTTATTGTTTGCTATTCATTAGAGAAGAGAAAGTGGAGCATTTTCAGGGGTTATCTGTAGGAAGACCCTATTTAGAACCATAAGTCGCGTGGCCGTGAGGGAGCAGGTGAAGGGCAGCACACTAAATGCCTTCGCCTGTGAAATCACACATGCAGAAGCTCTGGATAAAATGGGTTTATAAAGTACACCACCATAAGATACCTACGTATTTTTACTTCCAGCAAGTGGAAGGAACAATAATGAGGAACACACACTCACTCAACCCCCTCACGTACACATAAACAAACAGAACATCTAGAACAACATGCAAGCAGAAACTTTATGAAACATCTTAATATCACTATCATGGAGTTAAATTCAATATCACGCAGCTAGACTGGCGTCATAATGATCTAAGTTCAGCATTGTACACCCAGATTCAACATCATTCAGATAAACACAATATTCCAAACATCCATTACAGAAACTAAACTCACATCATCCAGCCGGGCCTCACCGTGCTGCAGGCAGAGTGTGGGTTGGTCCTGCAAAGCCACAAATGAACCCGTCTCCCATTCACCTCTACTCTATTGTGGCACTAATGAGCAGGGCTTATTGTGGGTTGTATTTCTGCGCAGGGAGGAATGGGGGAAGAGTGAAGAGGACGGGGGCTATATGTTGGAGTGAAGTGACTCGGAAGTGTGTTTGTGGAGGAGAATGATGAAGGGAATGTAGAGGATACTGTAGGAGACGTGGTGAAGCTGGCTGTGCTAGTGAAGAATTTGAAGCGGAGAGAGATGTTAAAAATAAACGTTGGATGTACTGGTGGAGTGATGGAGAGGAACGTGGGTGCACTAGTGGACGTATGTGGAAAGGAATCTTAAGCTGAGGGTAATACAGAGAACTGAAGAGAAATAAGGGTGATAGGAACATTAGTGATGGGTTGGGATACTCTAATTCTGGGCTGTAGGGGACTGAAAAGTGGAAGGGTAGAACTGACGGGGAGATGAGTGTACTGATGGAGAGGAAAGATTGATATTGTTATAGAAGCTGGTGGAACAGCAGGGACTGGTGTAACCTATTGTTGGTCTACCAGGGCTGTTGTTGATTACCCCCAGTGGCGGTGAGATAATACATTTGGTACCGGCCCAGGACCATTTTTTCAGGTCTGAGAAACATTTTTATTTTCTTTACCAGTGTAACTAAATTCGACTGGTGCATTTGGCATCGCATTTTTTTTAGCATCCTAAACCCATCCTGTGATACGCTCTGAACTGCAGAAAAATTCATAAAATGTCTGCGAACGTTCTGGTAAAATCTAAGCAAACAGACGAAGAAGCTATGCATTATAAAAATATATATTTTTTTTTTCACCACCAAAAAACTTCATTTGTTGCTCAGATAGTTGTGAATAATTAGAAATATGTAATATGAACAAAATCAGTGGATATTATAGGTACTTATTTTTTAAAATGTTGAATTTTAGTGGTAGGTGGTGGCGACCATCATCCACTCACTTGCTGTAGTGCTGCCTACGTCTTCCTTAGCCTTTATCATTCTTTTTCTGTGCCTGCCCTCCTTTCTTCCTATTTCTCCTATATTTCCTGTCACTTCTTACTGCTTTTCTTTCCTTTACAAGTGGCATTACATTGAGTGACAAGCCAAATGGTTTCCTGTAAGCCAAGAAACCATTTACAACGCTGGGTGGTAACCATATAACCAAACCATACGTGCTCCCTACATGTCAACAAGTGGGTTGGTGGAGGGTTAGTGCCCCTCCCCGTAAAAAAAAAAAAAAAACTCAAAGTCAAATGGCCACCCCTTACGGGATTATGGTTTCTGGCAATAGATAGATAGATAGAATTTTCCCAAAAAATTTTGTTCATTTTGTTAATGGAAGTATGGAGTTCTCTTGTAGTCAGAGAAATACGCATTGTACTATTTTAAGTCTGTTTCCAAATAAAGGTGCGACTGTGTGTGTAGACTGAACACCGTCAGGGACAAAATTCGATACGACCAGAGATTACCACGTCCGATGAGGAAAGGAGCAGGACTGTATGCGGAGCCTTTACATCCATATACTTACTACGAAAACACCTCATATGTTGCTGAAATTGTTGTGGGTGTTTAGAAATACAGTACATAATATAAACAAATTCAGTACCTAATATATGTACTTTTGTCAAAAAATAATTATGATCCCCCCTGCCTATTTTTTTATGTTTAAATTGTTTATGCATTTATGGACTGTTTTTGTAGTCTGGGTGGTATAGTGTGTGTTGAAATAGAGAAGGATGCTCTATTTATTCTGTTTCCACATAAATATGCAGTTGTTTATGTTTAGGGACACCCCTTGCGTTAAAAGGGGAAAAAAAACCGTAAGCCCAGAGATTAGCACTTCGGCCTGGGGAAGGATCGGGAAGGGAAGGTGAGGTTTAAGTTATAGTTGTAAGTACAGTAAACAAGGAATAAGAACTTTTTCATACAAATACCTAAAATATGAGGAAAAACAATACAATGATGGAAATAATGACACTAAAATAAGTTAGTAAAGCACACAAATCATTCTTACATCTATTCGAGTTGGATTATAGGTTGCGGAATGTACAATGGCAGCGAGCTACTACAAGGAACCTTATCTCTCTCCCCTTCCTTAGCAGGTCAAAAGCAAACACTGATAACCAGTCACTGTTTGGGAAACACACTTTTCTCTGTTTTCACGAAATACTTCCTTATCTGTACTTACCCTATGACTTACTGTTAGTCAAACTTACACATTCACACCTCTTTATTCATACTAACACTATCAATTTTTTCATATGTCCGACTCTGGCCAAAGGCTTCAGGGCCTATCCCAAGGCCCAGTAGTCCTCCTACACACTTTCACATGTCACCACTTCGTCGCTAACACCCGCCGTCCATATTGAATACATGCTAGGGCTATCTCATACAGGACTGGTGTAGTGGTATTAGCGGGGGTATTTTTACGACATGTCGGCGGGTCTTCTGGTAGATCAGTAAAGTCTGCTTTTATGAAATTCAAATCCTTAAACTGTTCCCTGCCCTAGCCAGGATTCCATCCTGGGTCCATTAGGACTGCAGGCCAGCTCTCTACCTATTAAGCCACCGCCTATCCCTAAATGATGACCTTGTTCACGAACATACACTTACCTATAAACTATTCTGTACACACTATTTTACACATTATTTACAAGTCTTTCACACACTAATGCTTTAAAGCGTATGGTCTTCTGGGAAGCAGGGAGGGCAGAGAACCACCTTACAGTCATGACACTACCAGGTGGTGGATTTTCGCTCTCGCTGCCGCCTCTCGGTTGTAGCACAAACATAGCACCGTAGCTGGTCACTCCTGCCAGCTGTTGTTGGTCATAGAGCATCATTGACTGACGGCACTTTTTCTAGACAATGTACCCCACCCCCCTCCCTTGCCCCAAGTCGGATTGGAGGGTCACAAACACTACTTGCACGTCCCCGTGGCATTGACGATTATGGACCATATTCCTGTACGATATGGAACACACAGTCATGTACTAACTACCTTACAGATATCGTCTTTTCAGATTTCTGGCAGTAGCCTAGTACTGATGTGCATTCAGAACACACATCTACCAAGTGGAAAAAGAGTTTCTTGGACCACTTGACAGATGCATTCCACACTACCAATCTGTATGTCACTTTTATCAACCAAGACCATGATGGAGTTGTAGTCTGTGACTGCCTGTGGTTCTGAATGCGTTGTCCTGTTGCACGATCAATTTTCTATGAGTCGACGAGAACACGTGTGTTCACAGATGACAGCAAGTGAACATCAGGTTTGTCTCATCAACGTTGGGCAAGAGCTTTGCTTCATATCACCTGGTCAGTGCCTCTCTCCTGCTCAGTACTGATCAGTGACATGCCTCAATGGTTTGAATTAACTGTGCCACAGTGTCCATTGTCCCTGAGACGCAGATTTATTGCTAGGTCAAGAGAGGTGTACCAATTATCTGTGAAATGGATGTAACTTCTACCCACATAATCTTCCATCATTTTCTTCATTTGCACACCAGAAATTGCAAGCTGATCATTATGTGGGATGTCAGTCATTGCTCCAGTGTATATTATCATATCCAGGACAGCACCCATCTTGCATGCCCATGTAAGTGACATACTGGGTTCGTAGTTACCGCATGCCACCAATGTTGTAGCCGCAGCCGAGGCGGTTGTAGGTCTCTACTTGGTTGTGGAGGAGGATATGTTGTGGTCAACGATGGGAGGATTTAAAGACGACTGGAGGTTGATTGCAGTTTATTTGTCTTCAAAGGGGAGTTCAAGATTAACGTATTAATGTGAGAGCGGTTTTATGCTAGCCAACTCTTGCGAGTCTCTATTCTTCCTCCTCTGCCCTCTCTTGTCAATCTGAATCTCGTCCCTTTCCCTCTGGTGTAAGGAAAGCCTCGTCACGTGTACCATGCATGCTATGGAACATTCCAGAACACTGTATGTGTCATCTTCCCACGATACAAAAGTGTAAAGCCTGTTACTTCCTGGGCTGGTCAGGTAACACCTTGCAATCTCTTCACTTCCTTCTCTCTCACTCTCTACCTCCCTATGATGCATATGATATATGTATATGATACTTAATGCTATCTATGAATTGTATTATAATAATGTAGGAGCTATGACGTCAGCAGCTCCAAAATTACACAACCAAAGCTTGTTGGGAGGATCCAAAGGTCTTACTGGAGCGATAGGACAGGTTAAGGTGATAAGGTTCTGATCAGAGGAGCCCAACACAGAGGAAAGATTAATAACGTAAACAGAAGGCTTAGTTGTAAGGAAGAGGTCATGTATGTTGAAACTCTCTCCAACGTTGTTACTGATATGGATAGGGTGCTGTACACAGCTACTCTAGGTCATGAAAGACAGAAAAGATGTAGGCTTGTTTACCAGGTGGACCAGTGAAAGGAGGGGAGAGCCATAGGTGGTGGTAAACACTGAAATCTTCTAGAATGGAGATTTCAGAGAAAAGGGAAATGGATAGAATGTGCTCCATCGATGAAGTAAGATAGTTGAAGATACACACATTTTGTTCCCCATTCATTATTACCAGTACTTGGTGCAGATCTGACTTCAGGGAAATAGAGTTCACATACAAATGATAACAGTATGAAAAAGTTGTTACATGACAGTATTGTGATACCAACTCTGACATATGGAAGTGAAGCTTGGACCCTGTTGGAAGGACAGAAGTCAAGAGTGAGAGCAGTGGAAATGAGTTATTTGAGAGGCGCATGTGGAGTCACATGGAGAGACAGACTAACAAATGAGGAAGTGAAGGAGCGTTGTGGTGTGGTTGAGGACGTGATGGGAAGAGTTAGGAGAAACACGTTAAGGTGGTTTGGGCATGTGGAGAGGATGGAGAGTGAAAGATTGACGAGGAGAGTGTATGTGAGTGAGGTGGAGGGGGCGAGAGGGAGGGGGAGGCCGAGGATGAGATGGAGGGATGGAGTGGAGAGGTATATGAGAGAGGGGGATGTGAGTTGGGAGCGTGGTAGTGAAATGGCAGGGGACAGAGTGACATGGAGGCGATTTGTTTGTGGCCACCCCGTTCGGGATTGAGGCGTCTGGCAATAGATAGACAGATAGATTTCCTTCCTTCCTTTTTCTGCCTTTATCACTATAGTCATTTTTTCCATTTCTTTATTTTTGCCATCCTCATTTCTTCATTATATTACAGAATCAGTAGTCACAAGAGATGTAGGAGGCCAGATGAAATAAGGCTGTAATCATCATTACTGTATGCAACCACCACCATCATCACTATTACCATCATCACTATCGTCACTTCCCGCGCAACTTATATAATATTCGTAAAATTTCTGTCCCCAACATCATCACCACTATCCTCGTCCTCATCATTATCAACAACATTATCACTTCCTCCATCCTTAGCTCTTTTAAATCACAGCCACTATTCTTCGTGTTTTTTCTTCGTATTTTCTTTGTTTTCTTACCACAACTATTTCGTTTTTTGATTCTCTTTCCCTTGTTCATCCTACTGGACTTAGTTTATCGCCTCTGTCTCCTTTTAATCTATTCCTATTGTTTTCTCGTTTTTTTTTTCCTCACATAATTCGCCTTTCATTCAACCCTTACTTTCTCCTTTTCGTTCTAACTCCTTTAAGTTTCTCCTTCCTTGTTCCACTAAATAACTTCCTCATAAGCTACACGAGAGATAGGAGGCGAGATAAGGTACTGTACTGTGGTGCGGCCCAGGACTCTGCTACAGGTGTACCAGCTTAACACCTTGACCATCTGTACTTCACTTTCCTTCTTTCTCCCTGACTTTCTTTCTCTATCATTATTTTCTATCTATCTATCTATTGGTAGACGCTTTACTTCCGTTTGGGGTGGCCACAAACAAATCTCCTCCATGTCGCCCTGTCCAACACCATTTCACTGCCCTGCTCCTAGCACACACACACACACTTTCATATATCCGTACCTCTCCACTCCATCCCTCCATCTCATCCTTGGCCTCTCATCATTTTTTCACGTTGTTTAATTACCGTCCTGTCTTTCTTAGTTTTTTAATTTCCATCAGTTCTTACCTTTTTTTATTTATTTTTATTTTTCGGTTCCTTTTCTTTCTTCTCTCTACTTTTAAATCTTGTACATACCTTCCCTTTCATTATTTCTCTTTCCCCTTACTCTTTCTTAAATAATTTCTTTCATTACTTTGCACCAACAGAACATTACGAGCCATGATAAATTAAGGTGGAGCGACCTGGGACCGTAATTAAGGGATCTGGAGTTCGACCCATTATCCCCACCTGGGCGCATTAACGTTTCATCTGAGAGAATAAAATATTTCATCTGGGCGCCACATTAAGCTTCATTTAGGCGCTGAGTTAAAATACAGTAGTGGACACCGACAAATAGGTTATCTTAAACCTTACCTATAACCGACTAGAACGGGTCATAACCATTCTAAATAATCTTTAGCAAACACATGAGCAATTTACGTTAGGTTAGGTTAGGTCAGTAAAGATACGCAGGCGCCCAAATGAGTGGTACACTGGCGCCCAAATGAAATAACAGCAAATTGGATTTTGCGCCCAAATGAAATGAGGCGCATTATTCATATCGTCTCTTTTTTTCTTTATTTTTCCCATTCTCTCTCTCTCTCTCTCTCTCTCGTTATTTTTCTGATTGTTTTCTTTTTTCTTCATTCTTTCCTTCTTCTTCTTTCTGGCTTTCATATTCTTTTCCCCTGTTTATCTTCATTTAAATCCCTTTCACTTCGTACTTTGTTCTTATCTCTCATCCCTTATCACTTTGGTCTCGCATTTTCTTAGTGTATCAACTTTCCGATTTGTATTTTACTCTTACTGTAATTATATATTTGTTATTCCTATTCCATTCCTTTCCCCATCACAGTCTCTCACTTTCTGGACCCTTTCTTCCCCACTGCTTTACGTCATAAGCTACACGACAAGGTGAGATAAAGTGAGATGAAATAAGGCCGTTATGACTAGTACAAATCCACTGTACATCACCATCATCACCACCACCATCACCACCACCACCATCATTATTATTATCACTGTTCATAAAATCCCCATCATCTTCATAAAAATTATCACCATCCCAAACACCACAACCATCACTTTCATCACCACTACCATCATCACCACCACCAGCGGCATTAACAGCATTAGCTTATTAGATCATAACCACTACTACATTACAGCCTTAAAAGCTACCACAGAGGTAGGAGACAAGATGGAGTAGGGAAGAGTGGTCATGCATTACTGAGCGTGTTCTGTTTTCCATCCTACATTTTTCCCATTGTTTCCTCTTGTTTTTTTTTTTTCTTCTGCCTTTCTCACATTTTTCTGTTCTACTGCATTGATCAGTTTCCCATGTGTCTTTTTTCTTTTCTTTCTTTCACCTCTTTCCTTTTCTTTCCTACTTTCTCCACACCATTACAGCATCCCAGAGGTGGAGGACAATTTGGATGAGTGTGTGCCATGTGTGTGGAGGAATTTGCAAGGGTGTGACTAAGGCTGGATTGGTCAACGTGTGGGTGCTGGCGTGTGGATGTGTCAGTGGTGTGTTTGCTTCATGGCTGTGTGGTTGAGCGTTGGTGTAAGGGATGACGGCTACTATCACGGTGCAAACAGAAGATAGAATGATGTAACTATCGCAAGGAGAATATGAAAACATAAGGACTTCATACCTGAGGACAAGGGAAAAAGGAGGGAGTTGATGCAAATGTAGGGACACGAAAACGAGGATTGTGAGGAAAGAAGAAAAGGGAAGGAGTTCGAGAGAATGGCAGCAGAAGAAGTGAGGGAGAAAATGGCAAAGAATCAGACAGTAAAGAAAGACACAATATATTGGATATAGGATAATTATGAAGAGCATGAGAGGAGGGGAAAGAAAGTGGTGTAGGCTGAAGAATCAGGAAGGGTTAAGACGAGGACAAAACAATGTGTGTGTGTGTGTGTGTGTGTGTGTGTGTGTGTGTGTGTTTGAGAGAGAGAGAGAGAGAGAGAGACAGACAGACAGACAGAGGGGGGAGAGAGGAATCGAAAGGGGACGAGAAAAACAGAAACATCAAGTGAAGTCAAGATTAAGGATGACTGAACGAAGGAACAAGGCGGAATGGTAAACCTCCATTCAACATAAAGGAGATATGCAATGGTGAAAATGTATCCCGTTCATCAGTAGACTTTTTGAATATATTTTATTTTGTCATTTACTGAAAGTGATCATTCTATTCAACCTACTATAAACCTAAACCCAATCAGTACCTAAATGTGTTGCAAATTCTGTTTTGATATCGTCAGGGCAAGGGGGCTGGGTACGTAAATGACTAGATCGCGACATAAAGCGATCTCTCACTGGGTGAAAAGGCTTACTAGTTATTGGTCTCTGGCGTAGGGAGCATCAGAGCATTTTATTCAATCTATGTGACAACTCTGGAAATGAAAAGAGTAGACACAATTTCCCGTAAAATCTTCAGAAACAGAACATCTCTTCAACTTTTTCCTTGAAACAATTAGACATTTACATTTTTAGGACGCAGAAGCATCTATGGGAAGAAAGCCGTCACTCACTAACGATTTTCTTAAACAAGGCCTTTAAATCCCCTAGAATAATAATACATTTATACATATTTTATACTTGTTGGACTTGAAAGAAACAAGATTATACCATAGTTTATGCTTGCATTTTACGCACACCGCACACCACCACCGGAATGGCGCAAGAATGGCACAGTATATCACAAGTGGCTCCGACAGCAAAGAACCGGCCTAAGAGAAAACGTGACAAGAGATTAAAATCTCTCAGAATCAAAGCTAACAACCAGACACAGTAACACAACTGACGCTACTCTTCCATGCTAAGAAATTCACTCAGGCAAGTTTTCCCACATGAATTCACTGATATTCATACAATGCCTTCTGAACTGGGATGTTGAACAATGCAGAAAGGAAAAATTCCAGCCCATGCAATCTTCCTGAATCTCTGGGATGTTGATGTCAGGGGGGAAATGAGATTATACTTTATATAATAAATAAATGTGAAGCCAGATGTCACGAGAGAATGGACTCGTGAAATCAAGTGGCAATTTCACTTTTATGCTGGCTTACTTCGCCAATTCTCTAGGTCGAGAATTTATAAACTTTCTCAACAGTCCACAGCAGGGACTCTCAAGAAGGCTGTAATAATGTACTGTTGGCCTCTGAGAAAGTTAGTTCTCCCCTTAACATTCAAATAATAATAATAATAATAATAATAAACAGGATCTTGGCTGAGCCAAACTCCTAGCTGGCACAACGGATTTAAGAATTAATACCAAGAGCTGGCCTAAGTACCAGTCGTGATTAATATAAGTAGTTGTGCTAACTTGGAGTAGCAAAAGTGTACTAAATATGTGAGGAAATCAAACACGACTGTTACATTTAACAAAGCTCATGAAAACGAACTGTAAATTTATTAGTTACATGAAAATAAATTTACATTACATGAATCTATTCAAAATCAAAGAAAAGGAAATGTACTCACTCAAGCACTCAGACAAATAGCTAAATAATGCACTGAGCTAAATAACCAAAAACCTTAAGCCTAGGAAAAACAAAAGAAATACTGGTCAGTGGAGATGAGACCGTCGCTGCTATAGTCGATCACTAAGTTGGTGGAAGATTCGGAAAAACGCCGATACTGCAGGATGTTCAAGATCACTAGAGGAAATCTATCCGCGTTGGTTATCGCAAACCCACTCTTCGTGACTGCTAAGGGACGACTAACTGTGTTTGAGTGTCCAACGTAAGGGACGTGTGAAAGAGGCGTGGGCAACTAACGGCCAGGGAGGCAAGTGCAAGGAAATGACAGTTCAGAAAATATGGCTCAGAGGAATGCACTGTCTGTACATAAAGACAATCACTCGCGAAAGAATGACGAAAGTTTTGACAACTTGATGCAAATATAAGTACACGAATGGACGGTTAAGAGAATGGCGAATTCTCACGGATTTCAGAGCTATTCATCATTCCTACAAATCACTCAATGTCACGATTTACGATACACAATTTCACGATGTAGGAAATTCGTGAGAGTTGGGGAAAAACATACGTCCCGGCAGTGTTAGTACATTCATGGGATGACGCGGGTTATTCACTGTCTTATCAGTGTCGGTAGATACTATATGGATGGATTGCGCCGACACGCCCAAGTGCACAAGATTTAGGGAACACGGAGTCAGCCCATGGGGACTAGAAAATGGATACCTTCCCACCATGACATCACAAGGCCTGTCGTCTGAGTTTAGCACAGGATGGCACCTTACTGAGAGTTGGTGAATGCCGAATATTGTGCGGTTTATGAATACACTGAAAGGAATTTTGAAAGATATTTTTTTACATAGAAAATGATGGTTCTCTCTGTAGCAGAAAATCTATACCAAGAATATACGGACATGTACGTTGTCTGCATTTTGTGAAGTGAGTTGAAGTGAGGTGGGGTGGGGTGGTCAGTGAGTAAAAAACACACTGACACTTTATGACAACACTTTAATACACTGACACTTTATGACAACACT
>JAGKTI010003447.1:0-26460 GCA_018397915.1 Birgus latro
TTATTTATTTATTTACATAAATATATTTATTTATTACCCAAACCCTAAGAAAACTGTTATCAGACGTAAAGGGTTTGACAAACTGTTTCATCGCAGTGTATTTCCTTTAGTCTAAAGACATATAATTCTGGGGAAATAATGTTGTACAACTAACAGCAAAATAACCATAGCGATACAGCCACGGGCTTTTAATCCATTACAGTATAAACACTTAACTTCCACTAATCTGCAATATACTGTATATTTCTTATTTACGGTTGCAGTGATAATTTTAAGATTCATAAAAATTACTTTCAGTGTAATTTCTACTAAAAGCGTTTATTTCTACTTAACTCGAAGCCTCACCATACTCTACCAGCCCCTTCCTGCTGTACATAATGGCGGTCTTACCTAACTGCGGCTGTCAAGGCTAGGGCTGAAGGATAGGCCTATTACGGGACAAAAGAACATAAGCCAGGAGAGCAGGTGCAATAGATCGATTGGTCCATGTCAGGCAACTCCAGTAACATACCTGGATGTTGCTTTCACCGTTAGCTTAGGTTGCATTAGGTTTGTTCTGCAACATCCAGTATTTGTGACTGCAGACTGATGCCGTAATTTTCTGTAACCACAAAAACTGCGCATTTCAGCAATTTTTTAAGGTTTATTCCATCGATTAGCCTATCTAACTGGTCTACTCTATATTTCGTACATAAAAAACACAATATTGTATGAACAGGAGCCTTTCTATACCGTATTTATTCCTCAGGTCAGTGTGGTGGGCTTCAACCCCTGCAACACACTGCGGTGGTCTCTTATAATTTATTCTTCCTTCCTACAAGTGATTTTAATCAATGTAGGAAGGACTTATAGTAGCTAAGAGGTTAGTGAACAAAACAGTTAACTTTTCCAGTCCCAAAGTATTCCCTAGGTTGAATAAATGGTTTAATGACTGCAACAAAACAAGAATAATAATAATAATAAATAAGAATAGTACTATATAATAATAATAATAACAGCGTAGTGAAGCGAACACTTAACAAATGCACTATAATTCACTAACTTGGCAGCGATCAGTGTTCATTTGCGGCCATCTCCCGTTGCTCGTTGCCTTTCTATAATAATGCTTCTTCGTGACTACCATAATATTCTAGTCAATCTACTGTTACTTCTCAAAATTCAGTATGGAGAGACGGCAATTTTGGGCCGGGTTAAACTTGTCATAGAGTAGGTGATACGATACACTGGTGACACGCAAGTAGGCTGCCAATAATATCCAGCATTCAGACATAAACAATTCCCTCTCACAAACTTACAATCAATCCTTTCACACACACACACACACACACACACGAGCAATTCCCCAACTTACGATTAATTCTCCCACAAATTTACGATCAATTCCCTCACCAACACAACGATCAATTCCTTATCAAACCCACTTACGACCAATTCCCTCACAAACGTATATAATGCTCATTTTCCTCCACAACCTTACGATCAATTCCCCTCTAATAAACTTACGATCAATTCCCTCTAACAACCTTACGATCAATGTCCTAAGTACAACCTATGATCATTTCCCTCTCACAAACACATTCTTGGCTACAAGTGGAAATCACTGTGGGTTACAAGTATGTTTGTGCTTTAAAATAGAAATTAATTTTCCCATGTCCACTGCTTAAAAAGATCTAAAAATCAGTTACAACATATAACAGACCATAATATGTCTTTGTGGATCCCTTCCGACATTCCTTAACCTAGTTATAACCTTTTCACTTTAACTTGGCATAAACTCGCCATCTCTCACTCTTGAATGCCGAGTTTTACGGAACGGATTAACACTAGACTCCGCTGTGTCACGAAGTGCCATGGAAAAGATGTAAAGCCGCAGTATTGTCTTATTCTGCCACGTGAGCAACGGGAAATAAGCTGAAAGGGGACGAAAATATGGGCAGAGTAAAGAGAGCATAATCATTAGACCCTAAAATGTTAGGTGTTACGTTATTCACAACTGACTTGCATGTGTTCAGCGGATATTGACCCCTTGAATCCGATGACGTATTATTATTACGGTATTATTTTGCTCCCATCGCATTATTTCATTCAGCTCAGGGGTAGGAGAGATTAAGAGAGGTGGAGAGGGAGACCAAGGATGAGATGGAGGGATGAAGTGGATATAAGAAAGAAGTGTGTGAGTTGGGAGAAAGGGCAGCCTAATGGCAAGAGGACAGTGCGACATGGAGGTGATATCTTTGTGACCACCCTTTACGGTATTTATAATGTGCCTGGCACTTGACAGAATTAAGCAGGTGATCGGACTGCGAAAAAACAAACAAAAAAGATTTCACGAGCGGAATATCATACGGAAAAAAAAAAAAAAGTAATAAAATCTAGACCTCACACCAAAACCTGCGAAGGTTTTAGATAAAGTTTCAACAATGAAAACAACTTTAGGTATCGTAATCAAACTGCGTGATAACACCTTGTTAGCATGTCCGCTTCACCCACGCAGAAATCAGGCAAGTTTGGATTTTTTTTTTTTTTTCAAATAATAGTTTCACAACTAACTCCTCTGCGATGCTTTTAAACATATGGTACTGAAGCTGATGAAGGCTGTATCTTAACTCATACGAATGTCTCCCATGCTGCATAAAATCGTCTGGCGCTGACAATAATTAAACATGTCACGTCATGAACTTCAAAGCATGTGCACATGAATTTTGACATACATGTACACATGTCTCACTCGAGGATTATACATGCCTCAAGCTACAGTAGTGACTAAATTCTGGTGACATCATGGGCTCATAAAAACTGCACAGTAATTGGCATGTATAAGCTATGTCTTACTTACAAACAAGCCAGTGAGTTTAACTTCAAAATGTGCCCTTAAATAGCAATAGTAGCAACACACATGACAAAGGTTGCACGCTTGGGCAGAGAATGGAAGCGTCTCCATCCTACACGTCCAGTCCAGTCCAGTATGGATTTTTGGATTTTTTTTTTCCTTAATGCAAGGAAGAAATTATGCCCAGTGAAGCGGTGCAGAGAACTTCCGAGGTGTGAATGAACATAGCTTATGACTAAGCAAATTACGGTTTCAATGTTCAAATTTCTATTGCTGGATCTCCCACTCCAAGCACTGTGGGAGACGTTGAGATGATTACGGTATATATGATTTAATACGTAGGCCTAACTTCACATTACTGGTCGGTGTGCAAATTCGGCTTGCATTTTTTTTTTTATCTAACAAACTAACTACTTACAGAAGAGCGAGTAATGTGAATTACGTTACCACTGTGTCGCTATCCTCTATCAAATAACGATCTAGAGTTCAATAAGAAAAGGTTACATGGTTCGACGGATGGCTACAGGGGTGAATACATAACCTCCATCCACCTTTGCAGTGGAGGGAAGTGGGGGCAATATTGTATATGAGACCCTAAAATTATTAGCATCATTTTCATGGAGGTGAACATGCATCAATTACGTGTGACCTGTGTGTCCAACAAATATGGGTTATCAGGAAGCCTAGACTTGTGGGTGAAGAGTGGGGCTCACCTTGAAGTATCCGCCCTGGTAGAGAGTATCTGGGGGGCCGAATATGGCAACCTCCCACTCGAAGAGGTTGTCCTCGTTGAGCAGCTTGACACAGAATCCCTCGACTGGCTCCTCCTGGAGGCCGCGGTACTCGAGGGACAAGGCCCTCACGGCGCTGCTGGAGGGCTGCACGGCCATGGTCCCTGCCTCCCCTGGCCTCGAGCCCCCTCTACCTCACTCCTGCACCCCTGGCCTCTCACCTCCACTGGGTTCTTGGGTTCCTTACACTTCCAGCCTCCACCTCGCCCTCCACTCACAATCAATTCTGCCCACCACCTGATCAACCTCAACACAACCACCTCGCCTGCACCACGTTATTTCCTTGTAGGGTGCCACTTAACTAGTCATATATTTCACGTACTTTCTCCAGAATTTTTTGAAGATATTTTTCTATACCGTAGAAAGGTAGATACTGGTTACAAACAAATTACTTCTAGGCACAATCAAACCTCCTGTTCCTCAGGCAGAACGTGCATTCACGGTTCTCTGGCAGTGACAAAGGCAGTTAAGGAGTGTGTGTTGGTGGAAGTGACACTGTGGGTGAGAATGGCAAGCTATAGTCAGCCTAGCAGTCTTATAACAGCTGCCTCCATCCGCTTTACACGGGGAATATGGCGGCCCTCCTCTACACCACCTCAAGTGTTCTTCACCTTTCTGCCTACCCTGCCGCCAGAGTCTACTCTGCGCATCGTCTGCTATTCAGTTCTTTGTACAGAATACTATATTTTCTATGAAAGAGTAATATGAAAAGGTAAAAAGTAGGCCACACCAACCAGCTCCCTCCTCACACCATAATATATGATCCAGAACTGAAAAGTTATCGGATTTGTTGTTCTGGGATGCTTGCTGACGGGAAAACATATCGAACAACTTGAAAAATAAAACTGCATTGTTTAAACTATTATATCACACAGCTACGCTTAGCAAATATATAACGAATTTATATTTATATTGCATATAATTTCCTTGGGGCAGAACATCCTGCCTTGCTGCCTCGGCGATATCTGCAGCAGCACGCCTGCCTGCCGTACGAACAATGGAGTGTCTATTCTCAAAACCCTATACAAATTATTTATACTTTTTTTTACTCTCCCCAGTCAATTATTATTTGATACACCTACATAAAAACAATATTCCTATATTTCGCACAGATGTGATTACTATATCAATAGGAGCAGATTCTGCGTTTTACATACGAACACAAATCGATGGAGTTGTACTGTAGACTTCATGATCATCTTGTCATGATGATGATCAAAAGAAATTAATATTAGATAACGATAACGTGGTAAATAAATTGATAATTTCTCGCCCACTTCTTTGCTCCTATTGGGTAACGGCACAATAATTATATAGTTAAAGTTTAGGAGGTACTGTGTAATGATAAGCAATATTTAGCTTTTTCTTTAATCCCCACCAGATAATGTGCACTGTAACCTATAAATAATACTTGGATGTAACACCTGATATGTGAACTAACCAGGTATACAAGTGGCACAATAAATGGTTTATGTACAAACTATGTATTAGTTGTTAATGATAATTCATTGGAATGCTTAACTGATGCAACAGTTATAACTAAACTCAAGCATGAAATTAGTGCAAAGGTCCTAATTAACTATTTATGATACACTTTTCACATTACCATGAACTATGGTACTTATCTCTTACAAATACAGGCTTATACAACTGACTAGACTGGAAATGCTTTCCACAGATGAGTACAGATGTTTTTCACAGTTAACACCATTATTTTAACAGCATTGAAGAACTAGGTGTCTGCCATGGGTCTACAAATCAAGAGGATGCATAAGCTTAACCTTTACATTCTGATGACATTCCTTATTACAATCTTGCCACCCTCCACACGGTTTTATTCAGCTTAGATTTTAAAAACTGGAGAGGCCTGAGTTTTCATTAACCCCGTCAGTACTGGAGGTCCTTCCTAAGTTGAATAAATCTGCCTGGAGACACCATGAATAAAACTTAACATACATCATCAGACTGAAGGACTTAATAAATAACATGAACAATAACCCACACACATATTCTACATCCTAATTTCACCAAGGGAAAGCAATACAGTACCTTCTCATCCACACTAACTACTAGTACTGTACAGCAAACTGTACACCTGCCTTGATTAATATACTGTATCCTTATAAAAAGGATAGGAAAAGACCTTAATATAAGGTAAACACATCTCACTACATATAACTCAGGTGCAAGACAAACACCATGCATACAACATCTGAAATACACAACTTTCTAGGATTAAAAATGAATTATTCTTTAATGCAGTAACTATTCAGTGGTACATACATGTATAATAAGGTGTTGGGTGGGACAAGCCAGAAAACAATGTGTACAGTACAGCAGAGTCATGAGCCACTGTAGCTGTTCACCCTGTAATCTTGCTCTGGCTGGAAGGATGTCATAACAAAGGGTTTCACACAGAATGAAGAGCTATTGTCTAGTGCTCAGGAGGCACAGTAGTTTGAGGCTTTGCTAGACTGTACAAGGTACAGTACAAGCACCACTTCTAAGTACTACAGGGGATGGTGTGTTGGGGGTGCTATATGGCACCACTACATTTGTTTATGTTTTTATCTACTGTGGTCTGATTGCTAAAGCAGGCTTGTTACAACACAGTAAGCAAGACATGTAAACAAATACAATACACCAGTGTTACAAAAGACCACTGAAATGTGACCTCTTGTAGTACTGTACAGTACTCAGAAGTGGAGGTGGTAGTACAGTTCCCAAAGAAATTATTAATCATGTGGATCAAAAGCTTCAAACAATATACAAGTCTTCGCTGTTATGAAACCCTGGCTACAACTTCCCTCTACCCGGGGATAGTGGTGGAGGGTGACCAGAAGCCATGGCTCATGGCTGTAAAGAGGCACTACCGTAAGTTGGTTACAGAAACTTGTCTATGCTGTACAAATTCTCTGTGTTCCCCAGTTCTTTATTTGATCGACAATGTATTTTACGTTGCCACTCCTATAATACTGTAGATTATACTGTAATAAAATAAGCCTGCAACCATCAAAACTCCAAGCCTAGACAATGAACACAACCACATTCCTATGATAGGTTTTCATTAATACCTGTCCATACAGTATTTTCAGTTTTCACACAATATACTGTATTCTTCTGCTAATACTGTAAATTCACTATGCTAAACACACAAGTTCCTAGAGACAGTCACTTCAGGAGCAAGATAAGCAACTATAGGTGGTCCTCATTATATTTCTGAGATGTATTCTAAATATGACAACTTTTTCTATACATTCGGATCTGCGGTTGAAGTTGCAACTGCTCAACTCCCCGGTCATGCCTAGTACAGCAGACCCGCTGACTGCATGCATGCAGGAAAAACTGGCAAATCAGCTTCATAGACATTAATGAAACTTTCAATGGCAATATTTATGTAATCTACTGAGCAATTACAATATACAGTACATGTACATAATAAAAGTGATACATAACAAGGACCTGCTGTACTCTGATATGCTACTAAGGGTCATGACGGAACCCAATCACCTTTCAGATAGCCAGGACCCTTTTCCCATCAGCTTACAAGGCTTTCCAGCACCTCTTCCTTACCAGAATATATCTCTAAAAGGCATGCCAGTACAGACATTCTCTTGTACTGTTATTTCTGCAATTTATGTCTTACAGAAAAGACATGAACAGCATAAAGAGATTTTTAGAGATGATGTGCAAATTTAATAATTAAGAAAGAGGTGCTGGAAAGCTTTCTAAGCCAATTAAGATACAGGCCCACAATCCGACTTTCCAGCATCTCTTCCTTAACAGTTTAGATTTGCATATGATGCATTAATAGTCTGTATGTTCTTCATGCAGTCTATGATGGCATTAACTCCTTTAATCTGACAAATGTATTTTCTTACTTTTGCTTCCACCAGACCTCAAGTAGTGATGGAGTTAGTGAGGATTTTATCTAACTCCTCAAGTTCCAAGTCTCTCCAAAGCAGAATAAACCGTCTGGTGGTAGTCATGATAAAAAAGAAAAAAAAACTACAATACATTACTGAATTAAAGGGGTTAAATAGACACAATAAATCACCAGGGAAGAGGTGCTATATAACCTCCTTGGCTGACCAGACTGTGGCCCCAGGTGTTAAAGACTTCAGTAATCCTTGATAAAAATGCAATGAAACATGGCTTACACAGTACTAACTACAAGGTATGATGATCATATAATGAAATACAATACAGTATTGTGTTCTGATACAGTATACACAACTGAAACCCCACAGGCATGAAACTCTAATGCAACTTTGCAAAATGAATTTCAAGTATGGTATAGTATACAGACCAGGACACTTTATGACATGCACACTTTACAGTTATAAAAGTAACATGATATGGATCAACCTGAAGAGAACAGTTGCCTTGTACATCACTATGACAATTACACATAACAACAATCATCATAGCACACCTAGCCAGTCAACCCACTAATTATTTACAAAGCTCACTGCACCTGAGTCTCATTAACCTACCCACATTAAACCTGGAAGTGCTTCTATCACTAACCCCTGACTCAAAATACTTAGTGCTGGCATCTAACAGGTGAAGAATACTGTATTTAATATATAATAGTGCAATCACAGTATGGTACACTTTGATGCTTCCTGGATATGTTTTTTAGAAATGTATTGTTCTACACTGTACAGTAATGTCACTGAGTTTGTCCATCTTCTGTATTAGCTGGAGGAATATTGCAGTATTTTATAGCTGAAATACTGTATCAGTATAAACTGTAGATATTAAATTATTCCTTGTGTGTCATAAATCCAATATAAAGTATTTGCATCTTAGCTTGTATCTGTCTGGATGGTAACCAATTTAATCACTGCAACTGTGAAGGAGGACTTGGTGCTGGATGACTGACTGAAGAGTGATTGTGAATGTTTATATGAAGGAAGGAGATGTATCTGTGCAACAAAAAGGGCATGAAAATGTTAGACCAAATGATGAAAGTTTCTGGGAAGGTTTGGGATAGGATGAAAACTAATACAATGCAATTTGGATATATGCCATGCAGAAGTATAACAGATGTTATTTTCAAAGTTCAGCAATTACAGAAGTTCCTGGGAAAAAGGGAAAAACTGTTTGGTTTTGAGGATTTGGAGAAACATTCAATTGGATATCAAGAGACACTATCTTGCAGAATGAGAATCTCAGGTCTGCAAGAGTGTCTGGTACAGATGATACTGAAAACATATGATAGTTCAATGTGTTGGTCAATGAAGCAGAGAGCAAAAACCTTACAGTAAAGGTGATTGTGTACTAGGGGGTCTGTCTTGACTCCCTTTCTGCTTATCAATATGCTGCATGAAGCACTTAAGTGATTTAGGTCAGGGTTGCTCTGGGAGTTGTATGCAAGTGAGTTGTGCTGATGGCTGACAGCAAGGAGGGTGCTGTGAAGAAATTTAAGGGGGTAGATGGCAGGAATGCAATCAAGGATTCAAGTGTAAACATGCAGTAGACATAAGTAATGGATTGTGAAATGAATAGAGGCTTGATGAAGAGTGGTCTGTGTGGTCTTGTGCTGTATGCAGGAGGGAGGGCAATAGTAACTTCACCCTGTGTGTGTGCAGTGACTGTGAACACTGAGTACATAATGAGATGGTGGTGTGAAATGTAGATTAAGATTAAGAATCATACCAAATCATGAGTGTGCCATATCTACGGGAGATCATGTTGTCCATCCAAGACTGGAAGTGACTGATATAGATCTGGGTCTTGAGTGTGATGATGAACTTTGCTACTTGGAAGATATTGTTATACCAGTGGAGAGCAGTGACTGCAGAAGCTAGCTCAGCTGCAAGCGTCACAAGTCACTGGAGGAAGTTCTGAGAGCTGATGTTCCTTCTGATAATGAAGGGACTCTCCCTGCACATTAACAGGATATTTTATTCTTTGAGTATGCACACTGTAATGTTAGCACAACATGGGCAGTCTACAAGGAAGATTTTCGCAGATCTGATGGTGATGAAACCGGATGTGTAGTACACCACAGAGGGAGAGAGCTGTGTAGATAAGAGGATTCTGTGGCACTGAAAGTGCTTGTGAAGTGATGTGCATTGGTAGGCTGAGGTGGCTTAGACATGTGAAAAGAATGTGAGAAAGTAACAGCATGAAGTGCTGCCCTGGCTCACAGGCCATGGAAAACCTGTGACGAGGTCCTGAGAAAGGACTGGGATTAAGGCCATGGCTGAAATGCTGCAAGTGCTCATCCACTTTGGAAAACAACCATCAGTAGGAAAAAAGCTTGATCACTGCAAACATTAAACACTGCCATACAAAAATGTATGTAACCTATGTAAGTAGGGACCAAGTATGCATGTGGCTTAATACATAGAAAAAATAAAATAAAAAAATAAATGAAAATGAAAATTTTAAATTAAATTAGCTACTGAAAATGAAAATGAGTCTGGCATGTTTGCTAACTAGACCAATTTTATGTCTACTAATTCCACCTGGTTTCACACACAGTTAGCTGCCTGTAGCAGATAGCACAGTACATTATATGAAAGTTGGCAATAAATACTGCAACCTTTACAAGCATTATCATAATATAAATGTAATGACTGTTTCATACTGCTATTCAGTACCTATGTGTGTACTGTAGCTGTGTGAGGCTATGTAAAAATATATCAAATAAATATACTGTATAAATATATCTTTACAATTACAGCAACTCTGCAATAAATGAGTTTCATGAGAATTTACCTGGCATTGTACAGAGCCATACCAGACCCAAAATTAAGCCCTTCAGCCAAAGAAGTTCATTTTTATTCTTCTATCTATCTATCAATAGCCTGATGCCCTAATCCCGCAAAGGGTGGCCGCAGACAAACCGCCTCCAAGTCGCTCTGTCACCCACCATTTGCCTACCCTCCCTCCAGCTCACGCCCCCCTCCCTCATATTCTTGCTGCTACTAAATTATTTTATTCTGCCTTTGAAGAGCCCCCTACTAGTAATGGGATGGTGAGGACTTCATCTCCCTCTTCAGTTAAATAAAGTTACATGGAGCCTGCAAGAGTAAAATGAAAACATCATCAAACTCAAGGGGTTAAAGGATACAGGGTTATTGCTTTATGGAAAATTCTCAGCCCCATTGGATGAATAAGTTCATACGAAGTATTTCTGTCAGTTATGGAGGCTCCCTAGAACTTCTTCCTACCCAGTTTATTTTTGTAACTGTATATTTAGTATATTCTTGTAGGTTATTCATGCAACTTATATCACACTGAAATGCCATAAATGTACTGGAGAAGTGTATGAGTGAGGCCAAGGGAGAGAGGAGGAGGAGGGTAAGACGAAGGATGAGATGGAGGAATGGACTGAAGAAATATATAAGAAAGGGATGAGCGAGATGTGGAGAGGGCAGCCAAATGGCAGAGGACTGGGCAATATGGAGGTGATTTGGTTGTGGCCACCCCTTATGGGATTAAAGTGCCTAGCATTTATCAGACTGGAGACAGTTTTCAATTTAAGTGAGGGAAAAGTTCCATAACAGCAAAACATTCCATATTTATTGTCACAGTAAATTAGGAGAAAATGGCATATCATCATCAGCTTTAATAAGCAATTTCCCTTTAGTGTGGACTTAGCAAAACAGATAAATATTTAAAAACTACATATAAAAAAGACTGCCTGTAAAATACAAAATACTGTACATACTGGCAGTAAAGGAGATAGTTGTGGTTAATTGTAACTCCTTAAAATAAAATCCACAGTATATTTAAAATATTAAAGGGGGAAAAACTGGTCACTCTGGCCTGAGCCTAGCCTTGGGTCAATAAGGGACTGGACTATAGATGAATGGATTATTTTGTCTAAATATCTCAGAAATTAGGCACTGGTGAAGTGAGTTCTGACCCCCTCATCACAGAATTTGAGGCACAATAATATGATGCATTTTTAAGTAAATTTTTGTGATTAGGAACTGAGGTCATTTGATCATATTCATAATTTTCCTTGAGCTGAAGTTGTTCATAAGATTACAAGTTTCTACAGCACACACCCCTAGTATGCGAGCTCCTAGTATGTGAAACAACTAGTGCACGAGGACCTATTTTTTAATATCTTAAATTATTTTTTAAATGTTACTAACCATAGTACGAGAGTCAACACACACAACACGAGGTGCCAGGAGAAAAAACGGTGTTTTCTGGTGTGAACCCTGAGTGCGCCACCTGCCTCTCCACTACGCGCCACCCTCATCACCCGTTTCTATAATAACATTTGGATTCACATGAATAAAAGTTATTTCACAAATGCTAAGTTGTTATACTACAAACCAGTGAAGGTGGAGGGGACAGCGGCGGGCGAGTCAGGGGAGGTGGTAAGGGAAGGATCCTCCATTTCCTCCTTGCTACTGCTCACATTTTTGGCAATTTCCTTCACCTCTTTTTGTTTGTCTGTTCTTGTTATTGACATACTGTACGTCCATAACAAGATGAGGAATGAAACAGACAAACAAGAAGAGGTGAAGGAAATTCCCGAAAATGTGAGCAGTAGCGAGGAGGAGATGGAGAATTCTCCCCTCACCACCTCCCTTAACTCACCTGCTGCCGTCCCCTCCACCTCCACTGCCCCACCTGAGTCACCACCTGCCTCCCCCTCCACGTCTAATTGGTGCCATTTTCTGGCACCAATTAGACGTTATTGGCGAGATCCTACTGTACTGTACTGTATATGTCTTAGATATTTTCCCTCAAATGGGTCAAAAAGGTCACTGGTAGAGGGGGGGGTGCCACCTATATGTTAATTTTCCCATTAGTTTATGTATTCCTAGTACGTGAGCACCTCTGCCGACCATATAGGTGTGTACTAGGGGGGTGTACTGTGCTTTTTCTTTACTCATACAGCTACCACATCAGCTACCATGAATATTAAAGTGAAAAATGCAACAAAATGCAATTCCTGATTATAATTAGCTGCTATGGATATTTTTTTATTGACAATATCAGCTTAGATACTTCAGGAATACAGCCCCTGGTGACTGGTGAAATGGTCATCTCACTTCTCCCTGTCAACAGTTTTCCATGTACCCCAGGAGTACTGCCTTATTCAACATGTATTCCAGCCACCTAGTTGCTTTTACCCATGAAGCAGTGAGATAATATGGGAAGAAAAAGATGTTTGGTGGTGATATGGGTGGCTATGGGAGTGCTATCATGGTCAAAAGTTTGACAACAATCTCTGACCTGAACTGTGTCCTGCCATTCACATTTTTCATTCCTCCTGAACAGAGTATCCTTCCCTCACATACTTTTTGTTGCTGTTTGCTTCTTTTAGTACTTTTTGTATGTGTGTGTGTGTGTATGTGTGTGTGCACATGCATGCATATGTGCACACTTCATGCTGCTACCAGAGTGTGTCCTTTCTTCTCATTCTTTTTTGCTGTGCTCTTAATATTGTTGTCACAAAAAAATATTTCACATAACACCTTCCACCACCTTGGCGACAAAGCAGCGCCAGTAAACTTTCAACCATGAGAGTACCAGTGACACTCCTTACTATGAATGCTCCACATACAAACAGAATATTTCAAGGTATGGTGCTAGATTCAAAGTACAGTAGTCTGACTTTTAACAAACTTTGTGTGAATGGTATTATGAGTGGCTTCTGAGTTTCTGTATCCTGTGTGGAATACAGTCAGTTCAGCTTGGTCATGTTTTTCATACTTTTTCTAGCTTCCACCAGATGATATTACTGGGACAAGGGATCTAATATGGATTTTAGTAAATCCTTGTATTTGAAAAGCCTTTCCTAAACTGAATAATACTGTCTGGAAGAAGCATGGAAGAGAAAAAGGAAAAAACAAAACAATTATATTCAAGGTTAACTAAAATAACAATATATCTGATATACTCAAAGCATGTCACTTTTCTTTTTTACTTTTTTTTTTTGACTTCAAGGATCCCAAAATGAAATTCTAGACATATGTCATATTTTCAAAAGAGGGGACTCTTGAATGCTAAACAGAACTGTCTGTCAGCCAGAAAAGAATACTGAAGGCATCACTGTACTGAAGAGATGTGAAAAAGCTCAAAAGGTTAAAAAAAATGCCCCTCCCACAAAAAGACAAATATATGAGTCAAAAGCAAAAAGTGTCCATTTTATGGTTCTTGAACAGTACTGTATTTGATAGAATAAAGATCACAAGCATAAGATACAGTGAGAATCAGTTTCAGAGTTGACCAGTTGTCCATGTGAATGGCTGAGCATAACAGACAGCTTTAGCATTTGAGCTGAACAGAAATGGAATGAGTGTAGATAGGCTGATGTTGCATGTCTGCTATAGAGGGAAAGGAATGCCAAAAGAGCACTGTACAAATAAATGGCAATAATGATGAGAGAGTACTGTTACAATGATGAGAGTGACACTATAGTGATGAGAAAGACAAGAAAGTCAGCAACAGACAGGCAGCTAATTCAAAGAATGTTTTCATCTCCAAACTGTTTGGCAGAAACAACGTGGTATCATGATCAATGTTCAGTTACCCTTCCCTAATGGCTGTGGCACTGGAAAGTGTTATATGAAAATACAGCATGTGTAATGGCAACATGAAGCAAGTGACAAAAAAGTATCAAATGGAAGGATACACTCCGACATTTAGGGAGTAATGAGGATAATGGAAATCAGGACACAATACTTGCTGGGTCTGTTGGTCAACTTTTGTTCATAAAGGCAGTCAGGGACAGAAATTTGCTTTACTGTATTTAGCCTTTCCTGCTTTTCCATTCACTTCCACTGGCTAATATTTTTAAGCTGACAGAGACATTATATGCCTCTGTACCCATGGATGATCTCCATGATATGATGCATCAAGGAGGAAAGTGAAACAGTCACAACTGAACAGTATAAAAGTTTAGACCCTGTCTATACAGTGGGGTCACCACATCCAGACACCAGCCTTGAATGTTGTATCTATCATCCATTTCTTATTTAATTATTTATTTTATTTATTTATTTATTTTTTGTTCCATAAGGTGCACAGAAGCTTGGGGCTATGCTACTCAGTCAAGACATTTATGGCAAAGGTGACCAGCTTTACTTTCCCAAGTGGCATTATGTGAGCAATAAACCTCAACAAAAGCTTGAATGTAAACCCTCAGAATCAATCTGGCTGGAATGTCTTAACTCACTAAACCACCAAATGTCATTTGGTTGTTACCACCCAATGTAGTAATGTGTAACTGAGTACATGTTCACTTAGACTTTTATTCATACATTTTCCTAATGCCACATATGCCAAATTTCATATTCTCTTTCTTACTCTCTGATACCAGTGTTAAGTACTGGTACAGTTTATGAAAGAGTAGATTGCAACCATCTCCTTTTCCAAGATGTTCTATGCATTTCTTGTAGGTACCTCCTCCAGATCTGAAATTAAAACTGCACTATTCTGGCAAGGGCTACAAGAGACAAATAAACTAGTCATGTTGCCAACAATGCTTTTGTTTTATAATTCAGCATGACACCTGCCAGGAACCCCAGAATAATACTATAAAACATTAACTTTGTCATGGTTGGGACAACTGATTTCAGCTAAAGCCCAATGATTTTTTTCACTTGAGAGTAGATTACAGGCACCCAAGTGTTAATATTGTCACCATTTCATCTCGTTTATAGAGGCTCCAACATGCTTGGATGTGTCTGCCTTGGTCACCTAATGGCAGCTCTCCATGATGCTCAGTCTCTGGCAGCCTCCCTATTCAGTCCCTTATCCCTGAGGTCACACTTAATGACCTCATCTCCGGTCTTTTTCAGTAAGCCTCTTGCAACCCTACCCCTACTGTTAACACTTTTCATTTTTTGCACCCAACTGTCATCCCTCTTCCTCTCGATATGCCCAAACCATCTCAATCTACCTCTCCTCATCACAACACCAATACACTCCAGTCCCATCTTACCTCCTAACTCTTCCATTGGAACAAGCCTTCTAAGGCTTCAAATTCAAGGATGCACTGCATATCCACCTAATCAATGTAATTTCTGTACGCCTGAGCCTGCGAATATCCTCCTCCTTTTACTGTCCAGGCCTCACTACCATACAGCATTACACTCCTAACACATGCCACATACAATGATCCCTTACCACAGAGGGAGAGCCCTCTCAATGTCAGGAGAGGCACCAGCTCCCTGAATTTCTTCCAAAGACTCCTTACTCTAGCCACAGAGATAGCTCTAGCCCCACCTCCAGCACATAACATGTTTCTAAGTAACAAGACTCTTCCACAGACTCACGAGACTCACCAGCAAGATCAATCTTTTTGCATCCGACAATCTCAGCACGTTCTCCCCGACACATGGCACACATGAAATCAGCATTATCTCACAGTTTACCTCAATATCACTAAACCTCTTATGCACCCACTCGTCAAAAACACGGCACAAAATTAAATTACAATACTTCCAACACCCCTGTAGCAAACCACGCAAGGCCACTTTCCCTCTTCTTTGACAATACTGCCACCAATCCTAGATACCATCACCTTTGTTTTATCTGTATTTACACTCAAGCCCTTGCATACCATACCATCTCTCCTCTTCCTAAATCAGTCCTCTGCCTCCCTTTTATTCTCTGCAATCAACACCAAATCATCGACATACAATTCCCACAGAAGTCCACATCAAATGGTCGGACCAATTCTCATGTTCTTTTCCAGCTAACACCAGATAATTTTCTCAGCTGATAATGAGTGATGGGAACCTGAGAGTGCTGAAAGTGTAACCCTACCACCAATATATAAAAATGCATCCAGTCCAGTGACATCACTTATTGCTCATGGATCACTGTTCACTGTGCAGTGACAGGCAAGCTGGTAAGATACAAGGCTCAGTTTTGACTCAGCAAACTCAATCCCCCACGGACATAGGTTGCATCCCACGGATGCCTTCTTCACAGGCTGCTCTGTCACAAACAAAAGTTTGATGTAATTCTCTGACTGCATTACCTCCTGCCTTCCAAATTTCTCTTTCCACTTGAAACATCAGAGAATATCCCTTTTTCTCATCCTCTATTCATTGTGCGCTTCATATTGCTGTCACATAAAAATAATTCACCTCACACCTGTCATCACTACAACCAGCAGAGAAGAGCTGGCAAATTTCTGATTGTGACATAACCTCACACTAACCAGGGTGAATCTTTGGGTGTGTTGGGCACCAACCCTGCCACAATTTATAATTAACATAATACTCACGTTAGGCAACTGAACACTGGTCTCTACCTTACCACAGGTCTTCTCCAAAGCTCTTATTCCTTGATTAATAACTCTGTCATAGTCTTTACTGTAAATATGTAATCTTCTCATTTCAACTTTCTCATCCTAAACTGACACTCTGCCTCACCAGTGTTACTTATCATGATTTTTTTTACTTCTCTTTACAAATTCTAAAACACATCATCTTCGATATACCCACTTAATTCTTATATTATTCACAACTTTATCTATGTATGGTCAGGGATAAATGTTAACTTACTATTCCACAGCATCTACTTCACACTTAGGGCAGGTCTGTCTACTCCTTTCACTCCACATACTTCAAATATAGTTTACATTTGCTGTTAACCTTTCGTACGCCAAGTGGGGTCAACACATATTTTAACCCCTTGGCTGCTGCAAGCATCTGAGAAGGACTGGTTGACAGACTGCTACAAACCTCTCAGAAGGCTCTTAATGAATGTTAACAGTAAATAGCCACACCAGGGCGTGACTTAGCTCAGAGCTCTCAACAGCCTAGGGGTTAAAGGATGCCATTCAGCCACTCATTGTTTTAGGGATCTGGCAAACCATGACTTTGTTTGTCTCTGACCAGTGTATGAGCACACAACATTTGAGTGGAAAGACTCTTATAGCTCAGGAGTTTGGAAGGCGCAAACGTTACTGGGGATCGTCCAGTACCCCACCTAGAATCCCCCCCCCCAAGATTCTAGATATTACTGACCATATAACTCAATGTTGAGATGTTCTACAGTCAGCAGGGGAGACTCGTGGAAGACCTCCCCATTTCCACACCTGCAGTGATTTATCTGATGTTAAAATCTTTCAGGGGTTTTCTGATTAAAATGTCAATCCTGTTTATGTTTATGTTTACTTGATTTATAAATCATTCAGGGGTTTTCAGAATATAAATGCCAATATTGTTTATGTTCTGAACATATTTTCAACCAAATTCTCTGTCGTTTTCTTTTCCTGATATTTTTTTTCTATGGTATTATAACTGATAATACATTTATTCTATTATGTTAAGAGCATGCTGAATGAATAAGAATGATATAACCTAAAAATATATGCCACATTATTCATTACATGTGCAAACTTTCAAATATTTTGAAGAAAATCATAACAATTCTACTTTCATTAAAAAACACACACACACAAAAATAAATAAACAAATAAAACACAAAGGGGACACATGGTGCACTGGCTACACGTGCCGTGTCCTGGGCAACATATATACAAAATTTAACATTTGTAACTTTGTGCATATGGCAGAAATCCAAAAATTGAGTTGGGGTCTTTCAAGACCCCACAGGGCATTCCGGGTTACGTTTTTTCACCTGGCATATGAAGGTTAATCCTGTCATGATCACATCTTCAGTATTTTATGCCTGCCAATGTCAGGTGATCTCATGCAGCAGAACGAGTCATGTGAGCTAGTTAAAGTTAAAACTTAACGTTTACTAATTGACACCTATCACAAAAAATTACCACATAACACAATAACCGATTATAAACAATGGATTCCACTACACATTGTCTGTAAAACAAAATGGTAAGGAATTCCGTTCTGTATTACCCTGTTTAGAAGCACAGGATAGCCCCAGGCAAGACTACCATAGTTCATATCATTCAAGCTGCAGGAGGTCACCCAATTTCCCTGGCAGCTATCAAATGACAGAAAAACCTCCGACCACCATGTGGATTTGACTTATGGTAGGTTAACACACATTCTACTCTAACCCAACACCTCTGTAGTATCAACATTGCCACCAGAACATTTGCTATCTTTCAATCTTTGAACAGGCAGACACCTTAATCCCTGAGGTGGCCAAAAACACTTCCAGTCTCTCAGGAGGCGTGGGTTCGAATCCCACCGCTGCCACACTGTATTTGTAGCAGCCTTGGCTCAGTGGGTTAGAGCGCTCCGCTCTGGCCGTAGGGTCGGAGGATTGAATCCACCCGAGGGTCACTGGTAGACATCGGGAAGGGCATCCGGTCATAGAATGCTACACGCTCCAATCCAAAAAGGCCGACGCATGCAAGCATGTTGCAGCCTTCAAAAACTAAACTAAACGAAACGAGTACCCTGTCTTGTGCCATCATGTTGCCCTCCCTTCAACTCATACCACCCTAACTCATATACCTCACCACCCAACCCCTCCACCTTATCTTCAGTCTCCCCCTTCCCCTCTCTCACTCCACTTCATCTTCAGCTTCTCCCTTCCCCTCTCCCACTCCACCTCACTCCCATATACTCTCATAGTCAGTCTCTCATTCTCCATTCTCTTCACCTAGCCAAACTATCTGAGTATTTCTAACACTTTCCAGTTCATCCATATCAACTTCACAACCCTGGAAACATTTACGAGGATGGCGGTGGCTGAATCGGTAGAGAGGAAGCCTGCAGTCCTAATGTACCCAAGTTCGAATCTGGGCTGGGGCAGGCAACAGTTTAAGGATACAAATTTTGTATTTAAAAAAAAAAAAAAAAAAAAACTGATGTACCACAAGACCCACCGACATGTCGTAAAAATACCCCCGCTAATACCAATACACCAGTCCTGCATGAGATAGTCCTAGCATATACTCAATATGGATGATGGGTGTTAGCACTGAAGTGGTGACATGTAGAGGTGTATGGTAGGCAGGAGGACTACTGGGCTTTGGGAGAAGGCTGTGAAGCCTATGCCCTCAGTTGGACAAAGAGGAGAGAAAAATAATAACAAATAAATAAATTAAAAATATACAGATACCTTTTTTGGAGGGGGTGAAGCACTTAACAGCAGTGGGAAAGTACACAGCTTTCAAGGGAAGAACACCTCGTATATTGGTTAAAGCAACCTGTCCCTACACATATGCACATAAAGCCCTTGTATGCAACTTCTACTGTTACATATTTAAAGAAACTTAACCTGTATAATACAATGACATTTTTATTTCATTTTGGCAACCATTAGACAACTGTACTCAACTCTGGACACAACTTGTACTGAAGGAGTTACAGTCTCCATTAGCCCTTTCAATATGATGATACTTTATATCAGCATAACATTCTGGCTACTTACAGACAAATGTATACAGTTTAGGAGGGACATAGTGTGCCAAAAACGTATGAAGAAGAAATACTGTATTATGCTATACCTGTACAACACGTGCAGATAATACTGTACTATACATTACACTGAGGAACTCTCACAGACTGTAAGGGATTTCTCTCTTGGTAAAGGTGCATTCAGTGTCAAAAAAGTAAAAAATTATATTACAACCATCCACTCACTTGAAGTAGTGCTGCTTTGAGTGTCTGCCCTTTCCTCTCTTCCTACCTTGCTCTTCTTTCTTTTCTTCATTCTTTCCTCTTCCTTCTGCCTATGGGTGACTTTACACTCCCTCTTCTGCCTTTCTTTCCTTCATTGTTTCCTCTTCCTTCTGCCTATGGGTGACTCTACACTAAGTGACAAGCCAAATGGTTTCCTGTACACCAGGAAACCATTTACTATGCTAGGTGGTAACCATATAACCAAATTATGACACCTTGTGGTTTAGTGAGTAATTAAGGCTCTCCAGTCAGATTGAGCTGGTGCAGGTTCATATCCAAGAGGTGTCGGGGTTTATTGGTCACGTAATGCCACACAGGGATGAATGAGACTGGTCACTCTCATCTTAAATGTCAGGACAAACTTGCCTAACCCCGGGCTCCTGCGTTCGTGGGACAACATAGGATTGGATGGTGGATGGACGGATGGATGAAGAAGCAAATGTCTGACGTAATTTCTTTATCTTTAATACAACACTGCTTTGCCCATACAAAGACATCTTTGAATCCCAATGAGGAGTCATGAACAGTCTGGGACAAATGTTTACCTACTGTTTCACTGCATCTACCGCACACTTAGGGCATGTCTTTCCTCCCTGGTGCTTTATATTAAACAAAACCTTCTATGGGCAAAGAAACACCAGTTGCAAGAATATTAGCCAGCAAAGGACTGTGAGAAGCAAAAGCGGCAATAAACAGCAAGGAAAAGTGAGATGCACAGGCAGTGATAACAAGCATAGGAAAGTGAGAGGCAGAAGAGGTGATTTGTTAGGTGAACTTCTGTCTCTAATTATACAACTTTGGCACTTAAGTTACACAGTACTAAACTGGCAAGAGTCAATTGGTGGCTGAACCCCCCCCCCCTTCCACTTTACAACCGTGATAGCTAATGAGTCTCACCAATCAATGACCCCTTTCGTAGGTCCATCTTAAGTTGGTGGAGATTTTTTTCTCTTAGGTCAAAATGTCCAGCAGAAAGAAGTTAAAGATGATGTTCATAACGGCCTTCATGTCCTTATTCCTATTAAAGTTGAGATTCCCTGAGAACACGCATATACAGTATCTGAGATTCAGTTCTTTTGCACCTTATTTCCTGTGGTCTACGATGGCAGAATAAGCCAACACCAAGGCTATCAACCTTTCCATGGCACTTCACATATACCACCAGATTCTAATGTTATCCTTTCATTACACTTCACCCATCTATCCATCATTCAATCCTATGTTGCCCCATGAGGTGTGTAGGAGCCCAGGGCTAGGCAAGTTGATCCTGACATTTAAGATGAGAGTGACCAGCCTCACTCTTCCCTGAGTGGCATTACATGAGCAATAAATTCCAACCACCCCTTGGATATAAACCTCCACAGGCTCACGCTGACTGAAGCACCTTAATTACCCACTAAACCACCAGGCGCCATAATTTGATTATATGGTTACCACCCAGCATAGTAAATGATTTCCTGGTGTACAGGAAACCATTTGGCTTGTCACTCAGTGCAGAGTCACCCATAAGCAGAAGGAAGAGGAAAGAAAGACAGAGGAGGTAGTGTAAAGTCACCCATAGGCAGAAGAAAGAGGAAAGAATGAAGGAAAGACAGACAGAATGAGGAAGGAAGGAAAAGAGAAAAGGGCAGACACTCAAAGCAGCACTACATTGAGTGAGTGGATGGCGAGTGTGTTACGCTTCAACATTCTAATTCTAGATAGGCAAATGGAAATTTTAGGCCATGCTAATGTGAACAGAGTACAGCTGGACACCAGAACCTTTAATAACTTCTACACCACGGGATAGGAAGAGAGGCAACTGAAACTTCTCCTCTGAAGTAAGGCCCACATAAGATCATGCAATGTTGCTCTAAATCTTCCAACCCAATATACACATAGAAAACAATACTGTATTAGGATATACACTGTCCTAAGGGGGTGCAGTACACGCCATTCACTACATGAGTTTCTTTGACGGAAAATGCCTAAAGCGTGACAGGGGGGTGAAAAAATTAAATAATCAGTAGTGTGTGAGTTGGTTTTGAAAAAGCGAAATTGGGGTGGCAATGTGAGCCGGATCCAGTGTCACACTGCAGAGCACAACCTACTCCTGTAAAGTGCGTGCGGAAGTGATGAAGGTCATGACGTCAGCGCGGGTCATAATATCACAAGCCGTGGCCATGATTGTGGAGATCTTTTGATCTGAAATGTAAGCAAAATCCAGGCAGCCTTTCACAAGTTCCAAGATCAAGCGACAATGAATGAAAACTGTGAAATGAAAGCCACAAGGTTCTGGATGCCATACAAAACAGCTTCCGTTACTACTCAGACAGGCACGCTGAGAAAGTGAACTGAAGGCATCAGACTCTGATCACCACCACCTTTATTCCACCACAACAAGAAGGTCCAGTGCCCTCAACATCAGCCGAGGATGATGACGATGGTGCATCTTTTGTGGCTGCCTTGGACTTTGAGGGGTTCATGAATGATGTGGAGCATGCTGGTGGTGGTGGTGGTGTGATGGAGTCAGGCAGTGTGGAGGGTGCTGAGGCCCAGGCACTGTAACTGCTTTGCCCTGCCTTGGAACCCCATCTCTTCAAGTCAACTACCCAGTAAGTCTTTCCTGCATAAATTTTTAGGTAAAGGGCTATTGTGTGGGTTACACTTACTGTGTACATGTGTTTAATGTCCCATAATACACAGGCAAAATGACAGACTTGGGGCCAAAAGGGTGACTTTGAGACAGCCACCCCATCAATTAGAATTTTCCCCACAAGGTATATTATTTGCAAAGTGAGAAACTTCTAGACAGCGAGGTCCTCTACCACCTAAATTCTCTCATATTAAGCAAATGGACTACTGTATATGAAAAAGTTGGTAAGCATGGGCAGATGGTGTGTAATATGAAGTAATTTAGTACCAATAAACACATCGAGTGGGATACACAAAAGCAGCAGCAGTTACAGAGACTGACAAATAGTGATACCACTATCAATAATATTAACATATGGAATGAGCCCTGTACGGTGAAGATGCTTGAACTAATTTATCCTCTGGAACAGTCTTGTAACAGTGGCAGTAAAATCTATGATCAAGTGCCAAAACCTGTTATATCCCAAAAACAAAGGGGGAAATTTTACTGCTTGAAGAAGATGTCTAACTTAAATACATAATGTAAGCTATTTAAAAAAAACTGAGGGAAAAAACAGGTAATTAACCCCCATCCACCAGGTGACGTGTATATATGTCAAAATCGGGCTTTAGCAGGGCCGCCGGGTGATGTGTATAGACGCGTCTTCCAGCCACCATTTGAATTGGCTGCCATTTCATCTCGCCACCAAAGGGTAGAAAGGGAGTCCCTCTATACTACACAGGCAAAAGTCAGTCTGTTCCGTGCCCATGTCAGGTGTAAAACACTATCATCAGGTTCCTCTTTGTCTGATTCCGTCTACACCGCCTGTAGCCAATTGCATCATCCACCCCTGCCAAGCCTCTTTCCAAAGATACTTGAAATGGGCTCAGTGATAGTGCCATAAGGCATGCCTTGGATGCAACAGTGTCTAGTTTACCTAGTAGTGGAATAGGTCATCACACTGAGAGCAAAGCCATAGTCGGTCCCGAGGGCAGACACACGAACACCTCCTCTCTCGCGCCAAAAATTAGTTCTCTTCCTCACATCATTACTCACCAACGCAAGGGCCTACATACCTAGGGATATTTCATTCACAAGAGGAAGAGTTGTTGAGTAAAATGGTTGCCAATTTGTTTCCCTAAGTGCTATACTTTCCGAGATAATAAGGTTTGAAAACAAGCACTTTTCAGCAGTTTCCAAAAAACTGCCTATAGTGAGATGATGCCTGTGTTAAATATTGCCTGGCATGTGGGTGTCAAGGAATGCTAGATACATTAAAACAAAGATACAGTATTTACAAAAGTCTGGCACAGCCAATTCTTGCTGAAAAGTTTTTGAGAAGGAAATGGTTGGTAGTGAGTTAAACAATAGAATTTCATAAGTTTCATTAGAAGGATAATTAGTAGTTGATATTTACAAAATGACTGAGAATTCACTAGTGTATACTGAGCTGGTGATGGGACATAGCTTCATAACTTATAGCACTTTCCTCAAAACACATACAATCAGGGTCATAGGTTCCCTTAGTATTCCGCCACATCTATTTCACAGTTGCAGCATGTTTGTCACTTTTCTCTTGGATGCATCATATCAGCAAATCTATGGGTAGAAATATATACAAAACCTCTTTCAGCTTGGGAAGGTTTGTCAGCAGAGGGCAAAGGGTAGTACAAGTGGTGAAACATTCAGTTAATTATATCCTCGACAGTCCAAGCCCTCTTCTGTCATTTCAAGTACTGTACTGTATAGCACAACAATAATTATGGTACATAAATGCATATAAATGAGAGCAATACATACAAAACCTCTTTCAGCTTGGGAAGGTTAGTCAGCAGAGGGCAGTGGATAGTACAAATCTTGGAACATTCAGTAAATTATATCCTTGACAGTCCAAGCCTTCTTCTCTTATTTCAAGATCTGTAAAGTACAACAATAATTACATAGATGCATAAAAATGACAGCGATCTTCCTCTTATGGAATTTCCATACTAAGGTTGGCCATGGTATAACTTATGTTTTCTATGAACTGAAAGCCATACCAAGTGCAAAATCAGCTAATTACTTCCCTACAGTTGTTGGAAACCATTTCTGTTGTTAAGTAACCCTGATGTGTCTGTCCAAGCAGACCCATCAACTTCAGGTATACAACTGTTCCTGTAGGGTCATCTCATGCAGTGAAATAATGTTCCCTTGTGGAAGACTGCACCTTACCACAGAAAGGCATGGGAAGGTGTGTGGAGGTTTGGTTCCAGGATGGATACAGCATTTCTCTCTCTCCACTCAGTTAACAGGGGAACCACAACAGGCTCCATGTCATCGCCTAAACTGCAATATGGCAAACCAGTGATAACTTCATTATTTTAACCATATTTAGCTGAAGGTAATGTTGATTATCAAACACATTTCATAGCAAGGAACCCTGTTACTTGAGCAAACATTTTTTTTTTCCCCCTTTCTGATGTACAGTATATCCTCATTACATATCAATGATGTGTTCCAAATTATCACAGCTTCTCCCATAATACTGATCCTGCAAGCTGGAGAATCTGACAAATTAACTTTATAGACAGAAATGCAACTTGAGCAAATTTTATACACCTTATAAACTGTAGAGATTTAATAACAAAAAAGTGACATATTATGAGAACGTTCTGTATATTTCCAGTATCAAGAGGGCACACTGTGATAATCAAGCACTACACTGATGCAGTGCTGCCTACTTCTTCCACCAGCTTCATCATTCTGTTTCTCTGTCTGCCTTCCTTCTTCCTACTTCTCCCATCTTTCCTGTCATTTTTTATTGCTCTTCTTTCCTTTTCAGGTGGCTTTACACTGAGTATCAGGTCTAATGGTTTCCTGTAAGAAGGAAACCATTTACAACACTGGGTGGTAACCACATAACCAACCATACGTGTTCCCAATGTGTCAACAAGCGGTTTGGTGTAGGGTTAGTGCCCCTTCCCATAAAACAACTTACTCAGAGACAAACAGCCACCCCTTATAGGATTATGGCATCTGGCTATAGATACACAGATAGACATTACCGTCCATTTAATATATATCTTCATATCTCCCATTGCTTATACCTGTTTTGCTGTATCACTTGCTTTAACCCTTTCCATTTTATGACACTCTTACTACTGTATTTTATTCTTGTCAGTATCAGATGATCCTACGCAACTTTAGGATTTGCAGCTGTGAAGGGATTAACTATGTCCATGCCCAGCCACTCCAGCTCAAAAATATTATCCTCAGCTTAAGTAAGCAGTTGGGAAGTAGTTTAAAAAATAACAGACTCAAAAGGTTAAGGTGTGAATATGACAGACTGAAAAATTCTAGCCACTTATCCAGAGAACTTTTTATCAGTTACTTAAGTTGATGTGATGATAGAGGTGAAGGAGGTACACTGCCCTCCCATAAGTTATACAGACCCAAGACACAACTCAAGTTACACAGTAACCATATCCATTACCACACCCCAAGTTGCATGGTTTTAAACCAAGTTATGCAGGCTCAGCCTGGTGGAATGTCTCAATGCTGCAAATTCAGCATGCAGTAACATTATGACATTTAAGCCTCAACACACACACACACACACACACACACACACACACACAGAGAGAGAGAGAGAGAGAGAGAGAGAGAGAGAGAGAGAGAGAGAGA
>JAGKTI010003447.1:31430-57503 GCA_018397915.1 Birgus latro
CCGCATGAAAGCTTCCCTCATCAGCACCAAACTAGACACTAAGCCCATAACTGAGTATACGACGTGCTATCCTCTCGGAGCAGCGATGGGTGATAATCCCGTGGCCGTACCACGTGGCAGCACGTCCCACGGCTCCCTCCTCATCCTCGTCCTCACTTTCCCCCTCTACATCACGTAGGGGCTCGAGAGAGGTTCTACCACGCTGTTTAGGTGCAATAAGGCCCTCTCTAGTAGCAGCGCGATACGTGACGCAGCCCCACTTTCGTGGAAAAGATACCTCCTCATCGCCGCTACTGCTTTCCTCCTCCTCAGGCCGGTTGTAATCTTTATCCGCCACCTCATCATCGAGGGGCGAATCACTGTCGCCTGTGAAGGTGTCAAGGGCAGCTTGTATCTGGTCGTCTGAGAGGCATCGGCATGCCGTGTCTGACCTGGGTCACTGGTGGGAGGTGAGTGGACGAGGTGGGGCCGCACACGAGTCACGCGGGGTCGCCGAGTGTCCCCACTTGGTGGCAGATATGGGAAGGTCATCCGTGCCTACGTACCCAAAATGAAGAGCGAAATTTGAAATTTGTGCAAATTATGATCCTTGCAATTGTGCGACATACCGGTACGTTGATAGGTGTAGATGAGACAAAAGGTTGCGCCGTACCCATACGTTGACAAGACGCCTTGGGTTAAATATACAGCTCATCCAGAGACAACAAGACTACAATACCACCTGATTATAATGCTAAACTGTGCAAATGCTTTATGAAGGTAACCCTCAAAGTGTGCTAATATCTAACAGGGCTACTGTATAAATTATTAAAGTAAACCTCTTCCTGGGTAAATGAAGGACCAGGATTTCAGATAACAAATAAGTAAAAAGCTATACTGTATCTCTTCCACCAATGAGCTAAAAAAAAAAAAAAAAAGTTCACCTGAATTTGAAAATTCAATTCTCCCATAGAACTAAAGGACTGGGCTTGAAAGCTGTTGTCATCATCATCATCACACCTTCTTTTGCCCCAAAACACAAAAAAAGAAGGTGATGATATAGGAAGAACTAATTGGCAGTATGTCCACTGCACTGAGCCACACACTTATTCACTCACAACTCAAGCCCTTAGATTCCTGACTCTAACTGACTCTACAAGGATGAATGTAACAAAACCACCTCTAGGCTACTCTGTCCTTGTGTGCTTCTCTTATTCTTCCAGTTATAAGTACCATTCCCCCTCTCTCTCTCTCTTCAATACAGTATTCTATCCGACTCTTCTTCCACACCACATAGTTTAAACTAGCTAATTCCACAATGCTGAAAGTACCATAAAAAAGCCCACTGTTTCCTTGCTACTAACCGTAACAGACTCAGGTTTACCTACATAGCCCTGGCCTTGACAAGTTTTTGGATGATAAAATGTTCACTTCCGGTGTGCAAGAACACTCAGTAAAATAATAATCTTTACATTAGGTGAGTGTAACTCAATGAAATGGGAGGGAATGAACCAGTATAGGAAAGTGGCCTTGGCCTGAACAGCATGGTGGCAGCCCTGCTCACCACAGACGAGGATGTTTAGCAGGTTCATCACGAGGATTCGGATATTTGAACAGTTTCTACATGTGTCAAACAAATTGCATATGGTCTGAAAAAACTATCTATCTATTGCCAGAAGCCTTAATCCCGCAAGGGGTGGCCACAAACAAATCGCCTCCATGTCGCTCTGTCCCCCGCCATTTCACTGCCCTGCTCCAAGCTCACACACCCTTCTCTCATATACCTTTCCACCCCATCCCTCCATCTC
Organism: Birgus latro; assembly: GCA_018397915.1. Classification (NCBI taxonomy): domain Eukaryota; kingdom Metazoa; phylum Arthropoda; class Malacostraca; order Decapoda; family Coenobitidae; genus Birgus; species Birgus latro. The sequence continues at coordinate 33,218 of JAGKTI010003447.1, forward strand.
ATCCTTGGTCTCCCCCTCCCTCTCCCCCCCCTACCTCACTCTCATACACTCTCCTCATCAGTCTCTCACTCTCCATTCTCTCCACATGGCCAAACCAGCTTAATGTGTTCTTCCTAACGCTTCCTATCACATCCAGATCCACACCACAATGCACCTTCACTTCAAAGCAATTAAATATGAAGTGCCAGACAGCATACCCACCAAAGCTAAATGTAATTATGCTAATGATTATGTGGTCAGAATCAAGGCAAGGCTGCTCCTTCATGACTCTGATTGTGTTTTGAAACACTAAAGAAAGAATGCTTGGGAAGTATTTGTCATAAATACTATGATTGCACTCTGGGCTAGACAAAGCTTGGCATGACTGGTAGAATGATTCATATTCATTCTATATTAACCCCCAAAGTACCATGACTGACGATCGTCAGTTTGCAAGTTTGCCACGTGTCAAAAACTGCTGAACTTAGGGATGAGGTGGTGGGTCCCGCCTCCTCACCAGGTGTGTGGGGGGACCCCCACCAGCCACTTCTCCACCTCCCTCTGGCTGACTGGATACAGCCTGCTCTGTCCCCTTTCACCAAAACTACTCACCAATACTACACCTACATCGTATGGGAGATGTCTCATGCCCGCTCACCCCCCCTCCACCTCCACCCCCCTTTATGTCGAATGACGTGGCAATTTCCCTGCTATGATGGTTTTGTGTGTGTGCTTCTCCCCCCTCCATAATACCACCCACACCACTTCCCTCGCACTGGGGGTGTTTCTCATCCCCCCTCACCCCCACCAGAGACCCCACACCCCACCTTTACCTCCCTCCCTCCCCATCCTTTGTCCCAAATATGATGCGGTAATTTCCCTGCTATGATCGACCTGTGTCTGTCTATTCTCACTTTTTAAATTTTTTTTTTACTCTCACGCTGACTCCTGCGCCTAGTTTCATCAACAAAAATATATTTCACATTGATATCATTGATTCTGGTAAGGTTCCGTGACGAAAATTAGGTTTCCACCAAATTTTTAGTTTTTTTTTTTCTTTTACTCTCATGCTGACTCCTACATCTAGTTTCAAAAACAGAAACATATTTTACATTGGCATCATTGATTTTGGTAAGGTTCTTAAGCAAAAATTGGGTTTTTCAAGTTTGGGATTTTTTTTTTTTTTTTACCTCTCATGCTGAACCCATCACTTAGTTTCATCAATATAAATATATTTTACATTGATTTAATTGATTTTGGTACGGTCCTCTAGGAAAAATTAGATTTCTGCCAATTTTTCGTTTTCTTACCTACCTCCAGGGGGGGACTTTTATTATCGTTGACAGGCGGTTCTGCGGTACTCATTTGGCCTAAGGGACTGAGATTGGCATTTTCAGGTGTGTAAATTCAAGCTCTTCAAATCCGTAAGGAAAAATTTTACCTTGGTAAAAGTTGAAAAATTGACCCCAATTGAGGCTGAGGTGGAACAGTTTCAGAAAAATGTGGTCTTTAGGGATTAACACTTGTTCATACCATAACCTACATATTAATACTGAGCTCACAGTTCTTCCAAGGAGTTCTCAGGCAACAATGAAGGTAATAATTTGTGGTACTATTACAAAATCATTCTTCCATCTATTTATCCATTGCAAGAGGCCTTAATCCAGCAAGGGGTGGCCACAAACAAATCGCCTCCATGTCGCCCTGTCCCCTCGCCATTTCACTGCCCTGCTCCCAGCTCACACCCCCCTCTCTTATATACCTCTTCACTCAATCCCTACATCTCATCCTTGGCCTCCACCTCACTCACATGCTCTCTCCTCATCAGTCTTTCACCCTCCATCCTTTTCATATGGCCAAATCACCTCAATGTACTTCTCCTAATGCTTCCCGTCACATCCACACCACAATGCTCCTTCACTTCCTCAATGTCTGTCTGTCTTTCCATGTGACTCTACATCTACCCATCTATCTATTGCCAGACACCTTAATCCCGTAAGGGGTGGCCACAAACAAATCACCTCCGTCGCTCTGTCCTCTGCCATTTCACTGCCCTGCTCCCAGCTCACTCCCCCCTCTCTCATATACCTCTCCACTCCATCCCTCTATCTCATCCTTGGCCTCCCCCTCCCTCTCCCCCTGTCCACCTCACTCACATACACTCTCTTCATCAGTCTCTCACTCTCCATCCTCTCCACAAGGGCAAACCACCTTAATGTGTTTTTCCTAATGCACATCCACATCCACACCACAACACTCCTTCACTTCCTCATTTGTCAGTCTGTCTAACCATGTGACTCCACATGCTCCTCTCAAATAACTCATTTCCACATGCTCCTCTCAAATAAATCATATCCAATGCTCTCACTCTTGACTTGTGTCCCTTCACCAAGGTCCACGCTTCACTTCCATACATTAGAGTTGGAATCACAATACTGTCATGCAGTAACTTTTTAACTTCCATGCTCACTTCCCTGTTTCTTATCACTGCTTTCAAAGAACCAGCAACCTTCCTTCCCTGATGCACCCTTTCAAGCACCTCACCCTCAATACTTCCATCCTTACTCATCATACTACCCAAGTACTTAAACACACTCACATTTTCCATTTCCTCCTCATCCACCCTCACTGTACACTCACTGACTTCATTTCCCTCAAAGACTATAACTTTACTCTTCCTTACATTCACCTTTAGACTCCATTTCTTTCACACTCTCTCAAATTCAGCAATTTCCCATTTACTCCATATATTCTTAATACTGTACTTTCCACATTCCTGGTCTATCCACCCTGTCTTATGCTTTCCCCAAATCCATGAAGGTTCCATACAACTTCTTTCCCTTCTCTAGAAATTTTTCCACTAAAGACCTAAGAATGAATACAGCCAAACCCTGATTTATGATACCCCTATATGCCATACCCCGAATTAGTGATGGGGGTAGAAATACCACCCTACCCAACCTATCGAAGGCCTAGCCCCAGTTTTGCGATTGGCAACGCACCCCATTGCCACCTCATGATGATGACCAGGACCGGACATGGACTTACAAGAAGTAAGTGATGAGAGGTGTTTGATATTTTCTGACCAAGTGTTTATGATTTTCAAATTTTATATGTTGGTTTTAGGGAGTTATTAACATGTGTCAGGCTTAGGTTAGCTTCATTTACAGCTATCAAGCCATTTAGATTGGCTTTAAACTTTTCTTTGGACTCATTTGGGTGGGTTTAGGACTTGGTTGGGGGGGAACCCAAGGCTCAAAACACATCCCTATACTCTACATGTTAAATCATCCCCGATTTACGATATCCCGCCTAGTGGTGGGTTTTTACATAACCAACTACACTGTTACTGCGGTTTGCCTGTATCTGATCTACACAACCTCTTCCCTTCCTAAAACCTCCTTGTTCTTCTCCAACTAATTCCTCTGTTATTTCCCTAACTCTGTCAATAAGTATCCTACCATATATTTTTCCTCTTGCACTAAGAAGACAAATGCCCCACACACTTCTTTTTCCCCTTTTCCCTTGTACAGGGGAATAATTATACCTGACTTCCAATCCTCCGAAACTCTACCTTCCTCCCAGGCCAATCAGCACATCCATTCTACTACTACTACTACTATCTCTCCCCCATGCTTCAGCATTTCACCACACACTCCATCAATCCTGGGGCTTTCCCCATTTTGACATCCTTCATTGCTCCCACAACTTCCATCCTACTGATTTCTTCCTCTCATCTCACATTCCCCCTTCTCCCAGCCATTCCCCAGCCATTTATACTCACATTGCTTTCATTCTCTATGTTCAACAATTCCTTAAAGAGTTCTCTCCATCTGCTCACTCCTTCTCCTTTCTCCACTAGCAATCTACCATTTTTATCTTTCACTCCCCAACTAACTTTTTATCACCCTGTCTAACTCTCTTTACCTCCCTCCAGAACATTTTCTAACATTCCCTCCACTTTACACTCAAATTCCTTCCAAATTTCTCACCTACTCTCTTCTTACTCTCTCTTTTATTAATCTCTTCACGTCTCTCTTCCTCTCTACATATAACTCTCTCTTCCGCCTCTCAACTTCCTTCACACCAATTTCTCATCTGCTCACTATATACTTTCTTTTGCGCCACAGCCTGTCTAACCTCTTCATTCCACCATGCTAATCCTTGCACCCCCTTTCATCTTCCCTTCACCCCACATAGCACCTCACATGCTGCACAGATTTCTTCTGGGAATATCTAGCACACATCTTCCACATCCCCCATCTGCTCCAAATCATAATTACCCAATCGCTCCTCCACTTCTCTCTTATATTTTGCCTTTCTTCCATCCTCTTGCAACCTTTCTACTCTCCTTGTATGAACTGCTTCCTCTTGTCCTTCCCTTCTATTCCTCATTTCATTTGAACCCTGACTTTTACCACCACCAAGTGGTGGTCAAAAAGTCCACTCCCTCAACCTCTATATGGTCTTGCATCCATTACACACCAACCTCAATTTGCTCTTGCATCCATTACACACCAACCTCAATTTGCTCTTGCATCCATTACACACCTTCTCATTCTATCACCCACACACACATAATCAATCATTGCTTTCCATTCATTTAGTTCACCACCCACCCTTCTCATCATTCGCCACATATACCTGTGGATCATTCTGTGTCTAAAGAGGGTATTGGCTATCACCAACCCCCTCCCTGCACAAATGTCCACTAAAGCACTGCCATTCTCATCCATTACTGCAGGCACACCTCACTCACCATTGTTAATTACCAATACTGTGAACAGATATCAAAAATTTTGTCCTGTGTAATAATTCTAATATGATTTAGTGCCAATAATTATAAATGAAAAGAACAACTTGATGTGACACTCATGTACAGTATATTCCTCACTGACACTTTTGTGTGGGCATTTCCCATTCAGGAATATCAACTTCGCAGAGGTGTCGGCTGCGTGGAATTTCTGATACCTGGCAATCACTGGTTTAAAGATCATATTTTGACAGAGTGTACAAAGGCTATGAGCAGTTATTCCAAAATAAATAAATAAATACTGTAGTTGCAGCATGTGAACAACACTCCCAAGCATCTTTTTCCCAAAAAACATTTACTTGGTAATCAATCAGGTTCTTTACAACATTCTCTACAGTGTCTCTGTATCATGTACTTTTATGTGCTTCCTTGTGCATGAAATTTGAATTACTAATTCAAAACCATCAGTCACTGTCCGTTACCATTCTCCCCTGGCACTCAAATGTGGCCCAGGACCTGGGTCAACTTTCCCATAATAAACATTCTTGACTCCTGGTCACTTGTCCAAGCCTTTACAGGATTCTAGCCTTTAGTTCTTTCTTCTTTGCATAAAAAATATATAAATAAAATAAATAAATAAAAGGACTTCAAACTGATACATCTGTAAGCTTTCATTATCCTTTGTCATTCATCATTCATCAACGAAGCAATTGCCTCTTTACTCCAACATGATCCATTCATAATACCTTCCCTCATGCATCACACAATCACAACCCTGATAATCCTACAAAATTACCTCAAAAAAAGACCCCTGGGAGCAGCACCCGAAGTCTTCCTGCAATCCACTGGGTTCACATCCAGTGAGTCAAGGTTATAACAATGGAAACATCTCTTCATCAATTACAGTCCCTTTCATTTTAGTTTCACATAACACCACATCATATCTTGTGGGAGACTTATATCAGCAAATGGCAATACTGTTTACTGGATTTAACCCCTAACCGCCAGGTGTCGGTTGGAACTATCAAGAAATCAGTGGCTAAGCAGTGCCAGGTGTTGGTCAGAAACGCAATTGTTTTCGTGACACAGTTTGAAGTGGCCACCACTTTATCTTGTCACCAAAAGCTAGGGAGGGACTTCCACCAACCAAGCCAACCATACTTCAGTCGTCTCTATGACTCTGCCAGGTGTAAGATGATCTTTTCTTAATCTTTCTCATCCAATTCCATTCCCGCCTCACATGGACTTATGCTTCATCCACCCCTGCCGAGCCTCTTTCCAAGGATGCTAGGATACTCAATGATAGTGCCATAGGGAGTCCCTATTGTCTCCAGTTTATCTAGTAGTGGAGAAGTTATCATGTTGAGAGCAAAGACATAGTTGGTTCCGTGGACAAACGCACGGACACATCCCGTTCTTGCAGCAAAATTACTTCTCTTCCTCATGGCATTACTCATCGATGTAATGACCTACAATCCCGGGGGATACTTTAATTCATACGATGAAGAATTAGTGGGTAATATGGTCATTTTGTGTGCTTCCCTAATTGCTATAGTTTCCAAGATATTAAGGTTTGAAAACAGGCTATTTGGGGAAAAATTCCTGTAGTGAGTGAACAATAGCACTATAAACAGCCTGGCATGGAGGGGTTAATGTTCAATAAACATTTCCATGTGAATATAATTCTTTCACTTCAACAATCCACAGCCCTGTGATATCACAACACATATCAAAATTGTTGTTGCTTAACCCTGGTCTGTCTGTCTGAGCAGACACTTTGACCACAGGTAGGCAACCACCCCTAAGGGGTTGTCCCATAGGTTCCCTACGCTGCTGATGTGTCTGCATCTGAGTTTTTTTTTTTTTTTTTTCATATAATGTGTCTGACTCTACTACTCCTACATCCATACACCCACGTCACAACTTTGGCACTAACATCCACAGTCCATATTGAATACAAGCTACAGCTGTCTCCTACAGGACTGGTTCATTGGTATTAGCAGGGGTGTTTTTATGACATGTCGGCAGGTTGTCTGGTAGATCAGTAAAATCTGCTTTAATAAAATTCAAATCCTTAACCCGCCGAGTCCCACCGACGTATGATGCACGTGACTACTTTTTCCGCGGACAGACCCACCGACATGCATCATACGTCACTGAATTGCAAGGACCGTCTTGTGCACATTTTTCAACATTCGTGGGTGATTTTTGGTAGGAATATGTGGGAGATCTTCCTCTAACTGCTGTCAAAGGGGGATACTGCCTGGCTCCACCTGACCCCCCTCCCCCCCACACTAGGCAATTCACCTGTTAGCAGTAATCTGGCCAGTAAAGATATGTTGCCCCACAGTCTCTCCAATGACGAAATTCACAATTAAAGTGATTCCTGAGGTGGAGGACAAAGAAACAAAGAAGCCAGAGGAAGGAACAAACAGAAGTGATGAGGTGGTAATGTCGTAAAGGAAGGTGCCATATGCTGGGGTTTTGGGTGAGTGAACAATGCTTTTATTGCCTATATTATTGTGTGAAAACCAATATAGCCTTGTACTACACATAAATTTGTACCAAATAAATAAATAAATAAATACGTAATTTAAAGTGGCTTGAATTAGTTAACCCTTCCATAGTTCATTCTCTTTAGCCAGGTACCCTGAGAAAGAAGGAAAATGTAAGGCTGACTGACACCTGTACCAACATTTATAAGCTCAGGAGGGCGATTTCTCTATGAATTTTCGATGTTTCTCACCAAAAGCGGAGGTTTGAGAAAAGAAAAAAAAAAGTTGAAAATCAGTCGGGTTCTGAGGGTGTGTTGGGTAAAAAATCGGTCAGGATTGGACGGGCTAAACTGTCCCCTGCCCCAGCAGGAATTCGAACCTGGGTCCACCACCTCCCCTGTGCTGGGTAGCACTCCTTTATGTTTGTTATATTGTGTGTTAGCATGTGTCATCTGTGATTCCAACCAACTCAAATCTAAGTTGGAAACTGAGGAGAGTTGGGTGATGTCCTGCTCTAAACCTAGCTAAGTGGATTCAATCAACTCTGTTAAATTTAAGGACACCTCCAATAAGTGGATGTCAGGAGGGGGACTGTAACATGATGTTGTGATAGAACATTGTATTGCCCTGCACGTGAAGTGAGTATGTAGGTGTTTCTTCATTACTAGTGATGGAATGTCTGGAGGTGGGATATTGGTATAAAAGGTTTGATAATGTTTATGTGGTTACTGTTTCATGTGCCTAGGTGTGCTGTGTGCCTGTCATGTAATGACAGGGGTGTTCTGTACTGGCACTGGCTGTTGCATAAAACTGTGTGCCCATTATATCAAGGTAGTCTCTGACAGGGAGGACTTTAGTTTCAGAGTGTATGTATGTAAGCTGTGGGAATGATTTTGGTGCAGCCAGTTGTGATGCATAAGGCATTGTTCTATAGGATTTGCAAGGTACTGTAGTCAGTATTAGATACGATGGGAGCCCATGCCAGAAAGACAAAGGACATTAACTACCTAATTTAGTGTTTGTACAGTAAGGAAAGTGTTTCTTTTTGTTGCCCAAAGTCTGGTCCAAGTAGTTTCCTTCAACACATTCACTCTTTCTACTCTTTTACATTCTTCACTCACAATTCTCAAATTCCACTCAACCATCATATTCTGCCTAGTTACACTGGGCCTTGGGCAGACACGGGACCCTGATACAAGGTCTCCTGGACTGATGTGTGGGAGATCCCTAATCCACACCACCCTTCCCTCATCCCCTATTAAGCACGCAAGGAATATTGGGGCAATGTTTTTTTTTCTCCTCTATCCCTGGAAATGGTTATTATGTTAACCACTCAACTTCCTAACCATCATTACAAACCCATACCAGCCAAGTTATCCAAAGATTCACATCTCCTAACAGTCAACTCTAACTGGCTGATATTCTTGCTACTGATGAAATGGTGATGTGTTGTAGAACATGTCCATATTCATTCATACTTCCAAAAGTCTTGGACAGTGACTGAGAAGGTGCAGCTGTACAAACAAGTTGGCTGGTGCTGAGTACAACTCCACACTAACATTCCTGTTGTCACTGGATGCAACTCAGCAGGCTGCATATTCAGCATTCTAGTGCTTGACTGCCCGTGACTTTCTGCTCTGCCACCATCTACCCCCATATCATTGTGCTGACTATCATAATCATGTAACACAGATCATTCCAACCAAGCAATTATGTTCACCATCCTAATCTCCACCAAGACCCTCCCCTACTAACCACCATGTTATTACGTTGATCATCCTAACCATGTTATTATGCTGATCATCCTAACTGCTGTACATTATAATTATGATCACTCTAACTCCCACCCACTCCCCTCCTCTGCATGTTCTCAGGTTGTGTTACCCAACCTACGCATTAAAAATCCCACACTAACCTTCCTGGTGTCGCTGGATGCGGTCAGGTGGATTGCACAAATGACGGAGCTTCTTTGTTCGTGGCCGTTCATGTCCTCCTGTCCCACCCCCACCTGCCCCCATGTTGACCCTCATTGGGGCTGGGGGAGGCCCTGGGTTGGTCTCCACTCGCCAGTATGACACTGTACAATTACAAACATTACAGTAAGTCTTTGTTGTCAACTTTCTGACAGTCATTTTTCCTAACCAGTCCATAGTAAATTACATGACAGCTTAAATAGTTTACCTACTACCTATATTGCTCATTTGCCAGATTCCTCAAATAAGAGCACTATACCCATTTTACTCTAACTTGGCCTAAACTTGACATCTCTCCATCTTGAATTCTAAGTTGTGATGACAGATTAACACTATAATACAGTGCTAGTAATGAGGAAGTGCTCTGGAAAGGATACAGAGCTGCAGAATTGCATTTTTCTGCAACTCAGTTACATGAAATAAGCAGCAAAAGGATAAAAATCTGGGCCAAGTTAAGGTGAAAGAACTACAGTTGTATGAACAAATCTGTTGTATTTTGGAGCACATCCCAGACATGTAATAAGGACTGCCTGTACTTCACACGTCACCATTTCACCCATCACCAAGAATGCTACTAAGCACTTCTGACACCTAATTCAGAGGGTACAGTACTTACATGTATCTGCCAGAATCACTATAAATCTGACCCAAATTTCAGCAACAGCCTACAGATCTTTTTATTACAGGTATTTCTGATGATTTATGGGATTTCTGTGCCCAACGTGACATACTAGTGCCTTATGATCTACTAATTCAACCCACCATACCTTATACATGTAATCAAACCCAATTCACCTATTATACAATCAGTTCTTAATTAAAGTCTAGGATATGTGCTGGCAAAAACAGTTTTTATTGAAAAAACTTATACAATATTTGGTTTATGATCAAAGGCTTCAAGTACAAAATATACTCATCCAAAGATATTAAAAATGAATCAAGATAAATTCAATGATGAAAAACTTCAAGTGAAAACTTCTAATGCCGACTAACTGCACAGGTATCTCAACGCGAGTTTGTTGCTGACATTAACTAAAAAGCCACTGTATAATCTGTAGTGGTAGTAGTAGATCGACTCCAGGACTGTCTGGTCGAGCAGACCAATCAACCACAGGAAAGCAATCGCCCCAGTAGGGCTGGTCTGTGCAGTGAACCAATGTTTCCTTGCAGTGAACAGAGCACCTGACTCAAGACTGAAGGGTCAAGAGTTCACGCCCCACCCAGGTAATTGCCCTGCTGGGAGAGGTAGCACTCTCCTGTCACCTAGCAGGGCTATATGATCAATCAAGGTCTAGCTTGGAGAATTAATTTCTCCATTCCCACCCCCCTCTCCACTGTGGTGAGGTGTTGGAAGTGTGTGGAGACTTGGTTCCAAGATGGATGCAAAAATTGTATCTCTTCACCCTGTTAACAGGGAGACCAAAGTTGGTTCCACATCATCCCAATACTGCAGTTGGTTATATGGTTACCATCCAACATTAAAAGTGGTTTCCTCGGTTACATGAAACCATTAGGTTTGTCACTCAATGTAGAATCACCTATGGGAGAAATAGGCAGTACTACCATATGTCAACTGAGTGAATGCTGATCACCACCACATACCACTTACTCTGTAAGACACACATTCAAGGACAATATACTGCAGACAGTATTTTCAAACACATTATCACCACTATTTCTTCTCCTTCCACTGCTCAGCCACTAAACCCCAAAGTTTTCAGTTAATACAGTATACTCTTAACTTTACTCCAATGCTCTAACAACTTTGGTGGCAATCATATCTCATTCTACCTTTCTTGAACCCTAGGATAATAATCTGTTTACTCAGCTGGCACTGGCCAAAACAAACTTTGCAAAGCAACGAAGAGCACTGAATGGGTTCAAAATGTGTGAGATATGCATAAGCTGATTGCATGGGTCTGTTAAAGTCATACTGGTACATTTATACCAAGGTGTGTGGTGCAGAGGTTGCTGGGGGCTTTCCTACCTGTACAGTGCAAGACATAAAATGTGTAGGAATCTGGCACCCCCTTGTGGTAAACAGCACCTCATCAGGGTTGGACCATGGTCCTTCCCACAATGAGATGTAAAGAAGTATGAGGAGGTCTGGTTCTCAGATGGAAGATGCTGCTGTTCAACCTAGGGTGCACAGCACCACCATGTGTAGGCTCATCAATGGCGCTGGAATGGTGGAATAATGTGCACTGGTTGGTGAAATGTGGGGGAGTTGGTAGAGGTTCCTGGAATGGTGATAATCAACTCACGTGTAAAAGTATGTGGTGGCGTATATCTTGGGTGATGGATGAGTGTGTAAGGAATCATATTCTGGGATAAGGTGTGGGTGATCCTGGCATACTGTAAGTGCTTAATATGGATGTTGTGAGAGGATGCAGTTGCTTATGAAAAATGAGGCTGTTCTTGGAAGGAAGTGAACACTCAATATCTTCAGACATGGGGTTACTTCTCCTTTGTACTCCATAAGAACAAGAATTCCAGAGCTATATAAGAGAGAGGACGGGATTCAAAGCACCAGTATTCTAACACACCTCATGTTTCAATCATGCTTAGTTTACACAGTGTTTTCACCACCAACAAAGTTTGAGGTAACTAGAAGTTCAGAGCTGTATGACACAGACAATCCAGTCTCTCCTTCAATGTAGATATAAATTTACACAAAGAAATGTTCAAATGCCTGAGTGGGTTAAGAAAGCATGTGGGGGTTTATAAAAGGCTGTGTGTGCCATCAGCTGTGTGTGCCATCAAAAGGCTGTGAATTATTCTGATGAATGTATTTGTGCTTATACAATAACAAATATCATAATGCTTGTCATGTTCATCATACTGAACCAAAGAATGAACAAGACAGAGAACTTAACCCGCCGAGTCCCACCGACATACGATGCATGTCACTACTTTTTTCTGCGGACAGACCCAATGACGTGCATCGTACGTCACTCAATTGCAAGGCCCATCGTGGGCACATTTTTCAACATTCGCGGGTGATTTTTGGTAGATATATGTGGGAGACCTTCCTCTACCTGCTGTCAAGTGGGGATCCTGCCTGGCCCCACCTAACTCCCCCTCCCCCCCACACTGGGCAATTCACCTGTTAGCTGTAACCTGGCCAGTAAAGGTATGTTGCCCCACAGTCTCTCCAATGATGAAATTCAAGGTGGAAGTGATTCCTAAGGTGAAGGACAAAGAAACAAAGAAGCTAGAGGTAGAAACAAACAAAAGTGATGAGGTGGTAATGTTGTAAAGGAAGGTGCCATATACTGGGGTTTTGGGTGAGTGAACAATGCTTATAAATGCCTATATTATTGTGTGAAAACCAATATAGACTTTTACCACACATAAATTTCTACCAAATAAATGAAATAAATATGTAATTTAAAGTGGCTTGAATTAGTTAACCCTTCCATAGTTCGTTTTCTTTAGCCAGGTACCCCGAAAAAGAAGGAAAATGTAAGGCTGAGTGACACATGTATCAACATTTCTAACTTCAGGATCGCAATTTCTTTATGAATTTTCGATGTTTCTCACCAAAAGTGAAGGTTTCAGCCAAAAAATCAAAAAGTCGAAAATCGGTTGGGACTTGGGGGTAGGCTGGGTAAAAAAACAGTCGGGACTGGACAGGTTAAGGAGTGCAGCACCCACATTCTGTGACCTAAACCTTCAAATGACTGCTCTCAAAGTTGAACTGCATCATTAGCACCTAACCCTTAATGCTTCCACCAGGTCTGTATCTATCTATAGCCAGACATAAGGGGTGGACACAAACAAATCGCCTCCATGTTGCCCTGTCCCCTGTCATTATGCAGCCCTCCCCCCAACTCACACCCCCCTCTCTCATATACCTCTGCACTCCATCCCTCCATCTCATTTTCAGTCTCCCCATCCGTCTCCCCCCCCCCTCCACCTCACTCACATACACTCTCCCAGTTAGTCTCTCACTTTCCATCCTCTCCACATGGCCAAACCTCCTCAATGTATTTCTCCTAATGCTTTCTATCACATCCACATCTACACCACTAAACTCCTTCACTTTCTCATTTATCAGCCTGTCTCTCCATGTAATGCCACTACTCTTCTCAAATAACTCATTTCCACTGCTCACACTGTCGACTTGTGTCCTTCCAACAAGGTTCAAGTTTCGCTCCCATATGTTAGAGTTGGTATCACAATACTATCATGCAGCAACTTTTTTACTTCCATGCTTACTTCCATACCAACTCTAACATATGGAAGTGAAGCTTGGACCCTGTTGGAAGGACAGAAGTCAAGAGTGAGAGCAGTGGAAATGAGTTATTTAAGAGGAGTGTGTGGAGTCATATGGAGAGACAGACTAACAAATAAGGAAGTGAAGGAGCGTTGTGGTGTGGTTGAGGACGTGATGGGAAGCGTTAGGAGAAACACGTTAAGGTGGTTTGGGCATGTGGAGAGGATGGAGAGTGAAAGACTTACAAGGAGAGTGTATGTGAGTGAGGTGGAGGGGGTCAGAGAGAGGGGGAGGCCGAGGATGAGATGGAATGGAGGGATGGAGTGGAGAGGTACATGAGAGAGGAGGGTGTGAGTTGGGAGGGGGGGTGGTGAAATGGCAGGGGACAGAGCGACATGGAGGCGATTTGTTTGTGGCCACCCCGTGTGGGATTGAGGCGTCTGGCAATACATAGATAGACAGACTTTGTCCCTTGCTCATTTTTCTCTTTCTTCCCACTTCCCCCTCATGATGGACGCCCTTGCTACCTCCTGACGGACCTCTGTCTGTCTCACGGACTGACTGACCCCAGACTGAACAGCCCCAGACGTGCACCCAGCTTGACATCCCTGTAAATAATGAATTGTTTGTGGCCCTACAAGCCCGCAGTTCCACTCCCCTGAGCAGTCTTAATCCTTTCATTAACAAGAAGGTAATTGATGGCTGCGCTGGGGAGGTGGAACTAGTAAAAAAAAAAACTTGCCAATGGAGACCTCCTAATAAAAACTGTCAACTCCTCCCAGGTTGAAGACTTGCTAAAACTGCATAACTTTCACTTACGGTGGTGAACCAAGGATCCTGCATTCCATGCATTCCTGTAAAGGTGTCATCACCTGCAGGGACCTCATAGTTATGGAAGAGGATGAGATCATATGTGAACTTGCTCAGCAGGACATAAATGATGCCCAGTTTATAACCAGACTCTCAGAGGGCAAGAGGACGAAGACAGCCACTATTATCTTGACCTCTGGCAAAGTGACTCTCCCAGACCATGTCAAAGTTGGGTACAAAGTTGTTAACATCAGGCCATACATCCCTAAACCACTTTGGTGTTTAAGATGACAATTATATTGACATACTAGGACTTGTCAAGCTTCCCAATCAGTGTGTGGCAAGTGTGCAGCACAGGGTCATGATGCTGAACACTGCACATCTGAGACGGTGCGTTGCTTCCATTGCAAGGGCGCTCACTTCACTTCCTCAAAGGATTGTCCCAAGTGGAAGGAGGAGAAAGAGGTCTGCACAGTGAAGGCACCTGAGGGTATCTCCTACTTTGAAGCTAGGAAAAGGGTGAAGGCGTTGAATACAACTCCTTCACCAAATATGTCCTATGCATCGATGATGTCCCGTCCTGTGATGTGCTCTGTCGAGACACAGACTCACCCTGTCCCTGTTCCTCATGCCACTCATCCTACCTCTTCTTCTCAGCCTCCTGTACATTCCAAGTCTCTATCCGATATCCCTATAACTACTTCATACCCTCAGGCTGCTGCTGTCTCTCAGTCAATACAGCCTAAACTGAAGTCTGACATATCTAGTAAGGTTAATCTGACCACTCTTAAGAAACAGTCATGTTCGTTTGTTCATTCTGAAGGCTTCAACATACTTGCATGCATTGGCCTTGGTCACCTAATGGCAGCTCTCCATGCTGCTCAATTTCTGGCAGCTTCCCTATTCAGTCCCTTACCCCTGAGGTCACACTCAATGACCTCATCCCAAGTCTTTTTCGGTCTACCTCTCACAACCCTACCCCCTAACATTAACACTTCTCACTTTTTGCACCCAATTACAGGTATCACACACCATCCTCTCAATCTACCTCTCCTCATCACAACACCATTGCACTCCAGTCCCATCCTTCCCCTCAACTCTTCCAACGTAAACCTAGTCCCCCCAGGCCTCACACTCAGGGACACACTGCACATCCACCTAATCATTGTCATTTCTGTACATTTGAGCTTGCGAGTATCCTCTTCCTTTACTGCCCGAGTCTCACTACCGTACAGCACTACATTCCTAGCACATGCTGCATACAAAGATCCCTTAGCACTGAAGGAAATCTCTCTCAATGTCAGGATAGGCAACAGTTCCCTGAACTTCTCCCAATCACTCCTCACTCTAGCCCAACTTGCAGCACATAACATGTTTCCCAAATAACAAAACTCTTCCACACACTCAAGAGACTCACCAGCAAGTTCAATCCTTTCACGCATGACAATCTCCACATGCCCTCCCTGACACACCGCAAACATGAAATCAACATCTCGCAGTCTACCTCTAATACCACTACATCTCTTATGCACCCACTAATCACAGACATTGCACAAGATGTAATTACTTCCCACACTCTTGTGGCAAGTCGCATATGGCCACTCTCCCTCTATTATGACAGTGCCGCAACCAGCCCTAAATACCATCACTTTTTTTTTTGTCTGCATTTACTCTTAAGCCCTTGTGCCCCATACCATCTCTACATTTCCTGATTCTTTCCTCTGCCTCCCTTTCATTCTCTGCAATCAACAGCATACAACATCTCCCACGGAAGTCCATTTCTGAAGTCTTGTGAGAGGGCTTCAAGTACCATGATAAACAACAAGGGACTCAAAACTGACCCCTGATGCACACCAACATTTGCAGAAAACTCATCACTCAAATCTCCATTCACCCTCACCTGGGTGCAAACACCCACATACATGCCCATAACCACCCTAACCAGCCACTCCTTGATCTCAAACTTTCTCATTGCCCACTTCACCAACTCTCTAGGGACTCTGTCAAAGGCCCTCTCCAAATCAACAAAAACAAAATACAGTTCCCATTTCTCTGCTACGTATTTTTCCTGAAGCTGTCGAACAATGAATACAGTATCATTGGTCCTTTGCCTGGGATGATCCCAAACTGTATCTCATCAATATTCACAATTTCTCTAATCACACCTTCTAGAACTCACTCCATTACCTTCACTATCTGGTCTAAAAACTTTATGCCTCAATAACTTCCTCTTTCCAGGGCATCACCCTTCCCCTTGTACACATTTACAATTACACTCTTCAACCAATTATCTGGGACAAAACATCCATCCATCCATCATCCAGTCCTATGTTGCCCCATGAGGAGCATAGGAGCCCTGGGCTAGGCAAGCTGGTACAGACATTTAAAATGAGTGACCAGCCTCACTCATCTATGAGTGGCATTACATGAGTAATAAACCCCAACCATCCCTTGGATATAAACCTACACAGGCTCAATCCAATTAGAGTGCCTTAATTACCCACTTAAACCACCACGCGCCGGAATTAGGTTATATGGTTACCACCCAGCACAGTAAATGGTTTCCTGGTGTACAGGAAACCATTTGGCATGTCACTCAGTGTAGAGTCACCCATAGGCAGATGGAAGAGGAAAGAATAAAGGAAAGAAATGAAGAGGAGAGAGTGAAGTCACCTGCAGGCAGGAGGAAGAGGAAAGAATGAAAGAAAGAAAGCCAGAAGAGGAAGGGAGAGAGGAAAGAGTAGACACCAAAAGCAGCACTACGTCGATTGAGTGGATGGTGAGCGCCCCTACCTACCGAGTCTGGGACAACACACTCATATATAATCGTATTTATTTAGTCAGTGAATAACCTCACTCCTCAACATTTCAGCAGTCAACCCAAACACACATGCTGTCTTCCCCATCTGCATCCTGCCTATTGCTCTGCTCACAGTAGCAGTGTCAATCAAAGGCCAAAGGCCAAATACTGGATCTGCTGGCTCCAAACCCTCCCTGTCCCAGTCAAACTCCTCATTCAGTGACTGGCTGTAATGCTCTCTCCATACATCTTTAATATCCCCACTGCTCACCACCACCCTTCCTTCAACATTCTTCACACACCACTCATCTATGATATCCATATTCTCCCTTTTCATCTGATTTGTCACCTTAAATATCATATTCTTCCTTTCCACATGATTTAGGTTATCAAGTAAAAGTCACTGCAACTCAGACTTTGCCCTGTAAACCTCTTTTCTAGCCCTACACTTGGCAACCAAGTATTCCTCTTTGTTGCCACCCTTCTTCCATTCCTGGAAAAGCTTTCTTTTCTCCTTAACTGAAGCTTCTCTATCTTCATCCCACCACAAAGTTATTTTATGTTATGGAAGGCCTCCTGCCCATCCACATACTGAATCAGCAACTCTCAAGAGGTTGCTCTTCTGGGCTCTGTACTGTCCATTAACACTTCTGTCAAAGTCTCCCTGTTCAGCTACCACTCTCCTCAAGTTGCTATAGAAGGCATCCCTTACTGTTTGGCTTTTCAGCTTCCATATTTTTCTCCTGGGTGCATAGGTCCTCTTTTTCGTCATCCACTCCTTAAGCACCATGTCACATACCAAAACTTGTGTTGCTGCACACACCCTTCGCTCCCTATAACTTTAACATCTCTCACTAACCTCCTATCAACCCTCCTGACCATGAAATATTGTAGTCTATCTAGCTGCTACTTCCTCCAGATTCATATGTAATCAACCTACTCTCTCTCTTCCTAATATGTGTGTTACACACAATCACGTTCATTGCCTCTCCAAACTCAAGTATTCTTTCCCCTTCCTCATTTCTTTTACCATATGCACATCCCCCAAGTATTCCTTCATATCCTTGCGCTGCTTCATCTACTTAAGTCCTCTCCCAAAACTACAATCTCATCATCCCCCATACTACTTACTACATGTATTAAGTCATCTCAAAATCTATCCTTTTCTACCTCATCCAAGCCTGCCTGTGGAACATATGCCGATGTAAATGCAAGCATTTTCCCACCGAAAAAAATTCTCACTACCATTATCCTATCACTTCCTCTCATAACATTCACGACATATTCCACCCATTTCTCTCACAAACCACCATATCTATCTTCCCTACCCTGCCAAAACAACTTACAATAACAATCTCCCCCAGCTATCTTTCTAGATGATCCACTTTTATACTCGACTTCTTGCACACATCCCACATCCACCCACCTCCTACTCAATGTCTCAACCACTTCCCCCACTCTACCCCTCAAACTTCCCACATCCCACAATGCCATTCTGATCCCCCTGGGTGATTTAGTGTCCTCATGTTTACTCTCAATTTCATTCGTTAACTTGGTTATAATCAGTAGAAAATAATAAAGGTGAGAGACATGCCACAGGCCCCACCCACTGCACAGTCCCAGTTCCCACCAACAGATCCAGGACCCCTAGTCCACTAGCCTTGACCAGATGCTGTGGTAGTGGCCTTGGGGCACCCTGCCAGGACAGCTAAAGGGACACCCTCCATGGGTGCCTTGGGACCGTAACTGCCCCGCCATTAAACACCCATTGATATGGCAGCCTCCTGGGGTGCTAATCCCAGGTTCGGGCCCCTCTCTATTGGGCGGAAACAGCAGCCTGGAAACCACAATGCCCTGTACCCTCTAGCACAGGTCTGAGCACCATCTAACCCCAGCCCCATGATCTACGCTGGCGGAGCCCTCGTCACACCTCCCCTCAGAAGGTCCACCACTAGGTATCAGGGGCAAAGTTTTCTGGCTGCATGCCCTTGCTGCAATCAACCCCTGTGACATAGTGGGGTACAATGTGTGATATGTAAAGCGCATGTGGTGTAGTGTATGAGATGGGGAAGTATCTGGGAGAGTATGCTGGTCTACTCTCCATGTTAGTGTTACACTGAAAAGGTCAGCAAAGGGGAATGGTTAGGTGGATAGAGAAACAGAAGCTCCAGCTCTCCCTATCGCCAGCATTCCCATTCCCCTCGGGAGTATTGCCCTGATTGGCTGGTGCTATAGCCCCCTCCCTGTTCACAGTTTAGCTTTCAATATTCTCATTTCCACCCTAAAGGTTTATGTGAAATTGGAGACAAAACTTTGTACAATGTTTCACCTTTTCTACTTCTCATTTCCCTCCAGTGGCTATTATTCTTAAGCTAAAAGAAGCTTGGTATGTTTCTCTGCCCACAGATGCCTCCCTGCAATATGATGCTACAGGGAGGAAAGTGGTAGGAATATGAAGAAGACGAAGTGGAATAGTTGGCCAACTTTTACCCCGGAATGTATGTAATTGCACACTGTACACTTCATTTAAGCTTTTCAATCTGATAATGTTTTGTTTACTGCATTCTTGTTGCCTCCATATCTGTACCTAATGCCACCAGTTCTATGGTCCAAATGCTAGAACAAGTCTTGAGTCCAGCCTCATCTTTGAGTTCCTCAAAGTCATCAGACAGCACAGATACTGCACCATCACTGTTGGCAGAAACTAGCTCAGGTGAGTTATAACAATGTCTGAGTGAAAAAATGTGCTATAATGGCTGGAATGCAGATTTTTCACCTTGCAGTGATACAGTAATGAAAACTTCTGCAACCAAGGGCTCACTGTGCTGTATTCTTTAAGTAGTCTCAAAAGTCAGCTCCCTTCAAAATCAGGATAAATTTATGCCAGTGGTGGTAGTTGCATGGTATAGTTGCAAACCCAGGCACATCTGGATGTGAAGCCAGTGTACTTCAGAATGAAATTGCCCTTCCTCTGCAGTTTGCCATTTTCATTCAGGGAATGGGGAGTTGAGGAACATTCTCTCTCTCTCTCTCTCTCTCTCTCTCTCTCTCTCTCTCTCTCTCTCTCTCACTACCCTGTTTCACCCACCACCATCTTGAATGCTGTCACTGTCTCCACCATAATTCTCTTCAGTACCAATGATATCACAATGCTGTCATAACTAAAAGTATAACCAAACTATTAGTGTCACTGGAACCAGTTCCACCACAACTAAACACTATGCTCAATATTACTATCATCATCATCATGATCATCACCACCACCATCACCACAGTCACCAAAACAACTCTATATTACATTTTTATCTCTATCACCATGATTTGATATATCAAGGAAGGGCTTACCTGGCAGCATCCATTCATCCACCATCCAATCCAGCACTGCCATATCAAGAGTGTACAGGTCCAGAGCAAGGATAACCACTTCAGACTTTTAAGGCAATGGAAAACAGATGCTTGCACCAAAGTGGAAGTACATGAACAATAAACCCCAATCATCCCTTGGAATTAGACCTGTCCACATCCAATTGGAGCACCTTACCCCACCAGCCCACCAGGTATCTAAAAATTGTATGAGGGTAATGGGGCTAATGCACTACATCAGAACACATCATAAAAGCCCACCCTTGATCTTCCTGTATGCAGCTCTTAATGATTACTGGTAACCCTCAAAGGATAGGATGCTTCCTTCAACTGGGAAAAAAAATAATGAAAAAAATAAATAATCCTTCACAGTTTAGCTGAAATAAGTTTTTAATCCTCAAAGGTAGGGTTCTTCTCTCAGTTAAGTAAAATAATCTGGCAGAAGCTGAATAAAAACTACTACATATATCCCAGCTGTCCTTCAGGGGTGTGAATTAATCAGAATACCTGTACAGTATTATATACAAAATAGAGACTTACGAAACAATAATATAATTCCCAACCAGCCTAAGATGAGGATGTAGCAACGGAGAACTTTGAACTTCTTATGCCAACGCATCATGCTGTTCTCACCACCAGACCACTTTATGCTTCCCGCATCCACCTGAAAACAATAAGCAAAAACTTTACCATACACCAAACTCATTATGTAACTACATCTTCAACCACTGATGGTGATGTCTTTCTTTTTACTGTTATTTTATGTAACACATCATCGTAAAAAGCATGAAGGATATTTCATATAATGTGTGGTAGTCAGTAAGACTGTGTCCTACCCCTCCACTACCAAAAGTTTTCCCTAATCTGAATATAATTGTCTGGTGGAAGCAAGAAAACACAGCAAAATATATCACACTGTAAAGTGTTAAACAGTAGGGTGTTGAAGGAAACAGTTCACAGTAGAAAATTCATGGAGAGAGTACAAGAGGATACTGTGTGGTTAATATTGTACAATGTTATGAAGAATAAAGGGGTGACAAAAAAGAGGACATTTGCACCTAGAAGGAAAATATGGAAGTTGAAAAACTTAGCAGTAAGGGATGCCTTCTATAGTGAGATGAGTAGTGTGGTGGCTGAACAGACAGCTGTTGACAGAAGTGGTAATGAACAGTAAAGAGCTCTCTAAAACAAACTCCTGAGAGTTACTGATTCAGTGTGTGGATGGATGAGCCCCCCCCCCAAAGACATAAGGTAACCTGGTGGTGGGATGAGGGCATAGAAGCCGCAGTTAAGGAGAAAAGGCTTTTCTGGGAATGGAAATGGGGTGGTAACAAAGAGAAATACTCTGCTGCCAAGTGTAGGAACAGAAAAGAGGTTTACTGGACAAAGTCTGAGTCTCAGAGACTTTTTTTGATAACTTAAATAGTGGAAAAGGATGAATATACAGTATTCTTGAGATGCAGTTTGGGTTTACGCCAGGCAAAGGGACCACTGATACCATATTCATTGTTCGACAGCTTCAGGAAAAATATATAGCAGAGAAAATGGAACTGTACTTTGCTTTTGTTGATTTGTAGAGGGCCTTTGACTGAGTCCCTAGAGTTGTGGTGAAGTGGAAATGAGAAAGTTTGAGATCAAGGAGTGGTTGGTTAAGGTGGTTATGGCCATGTATGTGTGTGCTCACATCCAGGTAAGGGTGAATGGAGATTTGAGTGATGAGTCTTCCGTGAATGTTGGTATGCACCAGGGGTCAGTTTTGAGCCCTTTGTTGTTTATCATGGTACTTGAGGTCCTCTCATGTGACTTTACAGATGGACTCCCATGGGAGATGTTGTATGCTGATGATTTGGTGTTGATTGCAGAGAATGAAAGGGAGGTGGAGGAAAGATTAGGGATGTGGAGAGGTGGTATGGGGCTCAAGGGCTTAAGAGTAAATGCAGATTAAAAAAAAGTGATGGTATCTAGGGCTGGGGGAGGTACTGTCAAAGAAGAGGGAGAGTGGCCATGTGTGATTTGCCACATGGGCATGGGAAGTAATTCGACCTTGTGCAGCTTTTGTGATAAGTGGGTGCATAAGAGATGCAGTGGTATTAGAGGCAAACTGCAAGATTATACTGATTTCATGTGTGTGGTGTGTCAGGGAGAGCATGTGGAGACTGTCAAGTGCAGAAGGACAGATCTTGCTGGTGAGTCTCTTGAGTGTGTAGATGAGTTTTATTTAAGAAACATGATATGTGCTGGAGGTGGGGCTGGAGCTAGCTCTGTGGCTCGAGTGAAGAGTGGTTGGAAGAAGTTCAGGGAGCTGTTGCCTCTCCTGACATTGAGAGGGCTCTCCCTCCATGCTAAGAGATCTTTGTATGTGGCATGTGTTAGCAGTGCAATGCTGTATGGTACTGAGACCTGGGCAGTGCAGGAAGAGAATATTCACAAGCTCAAACATTCAGAAATGACAGTGATTAAGTGGATGTGCATGCGTCCTTGAGTGCGAGGCCTGGGGGGGCTAGGTTTATGATGGAAGAGTTGAGAGGTAGGATGGGACTAGAGTAGTAGTAGTAGATATTCCCTAGGCAGTCTGGCCGAAGAGCCCTGAGTCCCTAAGGAAGGCCACAGCCAAGACCGGGATTTTCCACAGAGCTCTCGAAGAGTGCATGTTGTGTTGTTCGCGCAGGCAACTATGTGCAATGCAGTCTTCCAAAAAGTGCTTAATAGTATGGGGTGCTGTGTTGCATCCTGGACAGGCATCAGCAACAGAGTCATCCAGCCTCTTCTGATAACTTAAGAGGGCTGGATGATGCCCACATCTCAGCCTGGCCAAGTGGACCCTATCCTCATGAGGGAGGTAGATTCAAAAGGATGGATATCAGGAGGCTGTAGCAGCTGTGTACTATCTTTGAGTGACTGAATGGAACGGCAAGTGATCTGAGCATGGATATGCTTCTGGAAGCTGGTTTGAGGCAGGCAATCAAGGAGAGATGACAGTATTTGTGTATGATGTCGTGTGCTGGGTGTTGTTTTGATATTCCTTGGTGTATATGGATGTGTTACCATGCAGTGTAGTGGATGGTGTGGGTTTGTGGAGAAAGCAGCAAGAAGTTGTGTGCCTCTCATGTCTAGATGATCCTTGACTTTGAGGACTTTGGTTTCATGGTGTAGGTGGTCGGTAGGTGTAATAGCTTTGCAGCCTGTGATTATTTTTAGGGCCTTGTTCTGTATGGTCTGTATAGTGTTGTAGTGTGTTACAGTGTGGTTAGAAGCTCAGGCAGAGCTTGCATAATTCATCACTGAACATATATACTGTTTGTATACTGTGGTGGTGGTTTCTTTGTTGTGTCCAAATGTTGTATGGGCAAGTGACCTCAAGGTACTGAGTCTTGGTGTTAATTTATCTTTAATGTTTGTGATGTGTTGCTTAAATGACACCGATGTATGTTACACCAAGGATTTTGTGTGTGTGTGTGTGGTAGAAGAGTGTTGTTTATGGTGATGTGTGGAATGTGACTGTGTTCTGCTGTCCAGTTTGTGAGAAGGGTCACTGTAGATTAGACTGGGACTATTTTGAGCCTGTTTGTGGTGAACCATACATGTAGTGTGTTGAGGTAAAGTTGGAAGATGTGTGCGGCTGTGTTTGCATTTTGGTGGGTACATATAAGTGTTATGTCATCTGCACAGGAAGCTATGTATATTTGTGGTGTGTAGGTATGTCATGCATGTATAAGTTAAAGACAGCAGGGGACAAAACAGATCCTTGGGGGATGCCGTTTGTGAGGTTTCTGATGTTTGATGACAGACCGGCAAAGGTTACATGTGCACAACTGCCTGCTAAATAACCTGCAAGCCATCTTTTTGTGTTATTGTGCATGTTTGTGTTGGATATTTTGTTTGTGAGGCTGTGGC
>JAGKTI010003448.1:6134-39062 GCA_018397915.1 Birgus latro
CTTTCCTTTATTCTTTCCTCATCTCCCTATTTGTGACTGTACACTGAGTGACAAGCCAAATGGTTTCCTGTACAACCAGGAAACCATTTATTATGCTGGGTGGTAACCACATAACCAAATTACGGTGCCTGGTGGTTTAGTGGGTAATTAAGGCGCTCCAATTGGATTGAGCCTGTCGAAGTTTATATCCAAGGGGTGGTTGGGGTTTATTGCTCACGTTATGCTGCTCGGGTGAGTAAGGCTGGTCACTCATCTTAAATGTCAGGACCAGCTTACCTAGCCCTGGGCTCTTATGCTTCTCATGGGGCGACATAGGATTGGATGATGGATGGATGCAATCACTAACTGCATGGTTGATTAGTGCTATAATTTCATAAAAGAATTTAAATTATCTGCACCCCCTACACCAACAGACTTAGGCATCACTACAGTAAACAAGAAGAAACAGTATACATATTATGTGTAATATGGTGTGTTAACTGAAGAACTTTTTGCAGACGCACCTGGTTGGGGGCGGTCCGAGCACTCCCACCTCTGTACAGTCCCCCTTGCCCATGTCCGGGTCTGGTGGGTCTAGTGGGTCCCAGCCCTTCATGTTGGAAAGACAAGACTCCAACCTCAGCACTGGTCAGTAATGCAGACATGGACCTCATGACTGTGTGTGTGTGTGTGTGTGTATTTACCTATTTGTGTAGATAGATAGTATTTACTTAATTGTGATATGCAGGAAATGAGCTATGCTCGTGGGGTCCCGTCTCTTTTTCTCAGTAAGTCAAATTTTGCTTTAAACTCATATAAGTTTATAGACTGGACGATCTCTTTGTCCAGTCTATTCCACAGGTCTGTGCATCTATATGGAAAACTATATTTCTTGATGTCCTTCAAGCAGCTTGGCTTCTTCAGTTTCAGCCCGTGTCCTCTTGTCGCTCTCTTATCCCATACAAACAGATCTTCTCTATCAGTTTTATCTACTCCCATCATGGTCCTGAACACTGCAATCATGCCGCCCCTCTCTCTCCTTTCCTCTAAGGAAGGCAAATCCAGCCTTTCCAGCCTCTCACTGTATAACAGATCTGCCAGACTGGGGACCATCTTGGTTGCTGTTCTTTGTATTCTGTCAATCTTTTTTATATCTTTCTTTTTGTGTGGGGACCACACTACTGCTGCATATTCTAACCTGGGGTGGATCATGGCCACTATCAATTTTTTCATCATCTTTTCATTCATATAATGAAATGCTACTCTTACGTTGGTCGAGAGTTTATACGTCTCTCTAACTATCTTGTTAATGTGTTTTTCAGGTGACAAACTATCCTGGACCAACACTCCCAAATCTTTCTCTTCTCTCGCTTTTGTAATTGATTCATTACCCATCAAATAATTCAATGATGGCCTCTTGGTGCTTTTACCCTTGTCCAATATTTTACATTTTTTTTGCATTGAATTTCATTTCCCACATCCGGCTCCAATCATGTATCCTATCTTTGCATCATCAGCAAACAGACTTGCATAACTGTTCACTCCATCTACCATATCATTTACGTAAATCAGGAACATTACTGGTGCCAACACCGAACCCTGCGGGACACCACTTGTTACCTCTCTCCATCCAGATGTCCTGTCCTTTATTACTGTCTTCATTTGTCTGTCTTTCAAAAGTCTCTCATCCATTCCAGGAGGTTACCCGTCAGTCCTCCTTTATGCTCTAATTTCCACAATAGTCTCTTGTGGGGTACCTTGTCGAAGGCCTTCTCCAAATCTAGATATACACAATCCACCCAACCATCTCTCTCCTGTAGCACGTCAATCGCTCTTGAATAAAAGCTCAACAGGTTGGAAACACATGACCTTCCACTTCTGAATCCAAACTGACTTTCAGTCAAAATATCCATCTCTTCCAGATACTGTATTTTATCCATCTATATTTCAGGATCCTCTCACACAATTTTGCAGCCATTCTGGTTAGGGACACTGGTCTATAGTTCAGGGGTTCTTCCTTGTTCCCTGTTTCCTCTCTTCCATTCCTGAGGCACTTTCCCCTCTTCCAGCAAACACACAATTAAACTGTGAATCTTATCCACCAGTTGTTCTCTGCATTCCTTCAGTACCCAATTAGAAATTCCCTCCGGACCTGGGGCTTTCCCCACATCTTGAGTTTCCAGTAATTTATACACTTCCTGTACTTCCACTTTTATATCTTTTATCACTGCATTTCTAGTGTGTGTGTGCATGCACATGTGTGCTTGGGTGCTTGCATGTGTATGTGCTTGCATGCATGCACTTGTGTGTGCTTGTGTGCATGCATGTGTATTTGATCCATCTGATTTTTATCACATAATGTACTGTTCTTACTTGATTCAGTCCATTGGCATTAGAGTTAAAAATTGCTAATTCTACAATTTTTTTTTCTTTGGTGTAATGAGGAGGGGTTGATTGAGGTGGTTTGGGCATGTGGAGAGGATGGGGGATGACAGTTGGATTTAGAAAGTGAGAAGTGTTGACTTTAGGATTAGGGTTGTGACAGATAAACCAAAAGAGACCCGGGATGAGGCCACTAACCATGACCTCAGGGATAAGGGACGGAATAGGGAGGCTGCTGGCACCCGCTCACCAAGGAATGTGATATGCAGTTGTGATTTAGGTAGGCAGAGGCTGCCGGGTGACGGCATGTGCTGCAAGTGCATTCCTGCCATTGTTGAACTGGCTCATGTTTGATCTCGCCACTAAAGGGTATGGAGAGCTCTCGCCAGTGCACGCAAGCATGCTTCAGTCTATCCCATGACTTTGCCAGGTGTAGAACAATGTCTTCAGGTTCCTCTTTGTCCGATTCTGTTCCCATATCATGCAGACCCCTTGCCTCATCCACCCCTGCGAAGCCTCTGCCCAAAGATACTAGGAAAGGACTTAGTGATAGTGCCATAGGGCATGCCTTGGATGCCACTGTGCCTAGTTTATCTAGTAATGGAGAAGTTATCTTGTTAAGAGCGAAGACAAAGTTGGGGCTGCATGCATATTCACGAAGATATCCCGCTTCAGCTGCTTAAAGCTACTTATGTTCTTCATCTCCTTACTCATTGACACGGCTTCCTGCAGACCTTGGAATGGTTTCATTCACAAAGAGGGTTGTTGAGTAATATAGTCTTTAATTTGTTTCCCTAACTGCTATACTTTCTGAGATAGTAAGGTTTTAAAACAAGCAGTTTTATGAAATTTGCCCGCACTGAGAGGACGACTGTGATATAAATAGCCTGGCATCTAGGGACTAGAGATTGAACAGCATGGAGAGCTTCCATTAGGTGACCAATGCTGACACATGCAAGCATGTTGGAGCCTTTAAAAACAAAAACAGATCAGAATAGATAATGAAAGCTGCTGTATACTGTATGTAACCCCTCCAGTTCAAAAAGTCTACCATAACATATACTGTTTACTGTCTGGCAGTATTAGGAAAAAATACAAAGGCTGAAGGGGTTACACCTGTTTGTGCGATGACATTGTTTTAAATTGTATTTTTGCCTTTTCGAGATGATTTTATAGAGCACAGAAGAGAATTGTAGAACTTGAGAGGTTGATGTAACTTCCATTAACTTCATTTCTACAAGGGGGTCCTCAGTTGCTAGACCAAATCATTAGGTGTTAGCAAGCGTAGTATCGTAGTAGTAGAAGTGTAGTAGCTAGTAGCAGCAGCAGCTGCAGCCCCCTACATCCACCATCCTCCTTTTGGGGATAAGGAGGGAGTTGAAGGACGTTTTATAACCAGGCAGCCCAGTTATATCAGTGCCTCCACATGAAGCATCCCTCTCTGGAACATCCACCAAGAACAAATGTAAAAATGTCATTCTGTTGAAGGGGTTAATAGTTAGAGTTCATATACATGTACAATAGCAAAATTTTCACTATCAAGCTATAGCCAATATATTTCATCTGACAAGCACAGAACCGAACCACTCCAACAATCCAAATACCAGGTCTTGGTTACATGAAATCTGATAAGCCTTAGAGGTAGGAAGGAGTCTTACTTTTTATTAATTGAATTTGCTTCCAGTCGGTTGCACCTGATCATCACTCAAGTTGAAAAGGGGTTGCAAATCTTTATAATGCGAAAACAAGTTGAATACTGTATAAGTTGGGATAGGGTCACTTTGATTTGGGAGACATGTTATGTGCCAGAGGTGGGGCTGGAGTTAGCTCGGTTGCTAGGGTGAGAAGTGGTTGGAAGAAGTTCAGGGAGCTGTTGCCTCTCCTGACATTGAGAGGACTCTCCTTATGTGCTAAGGGGTCTTTGTATGCAGCATGTGTTAGGAGTGTGATGCTGTTTGGTAGTGAGACCTGGGCAGTAAAGGAAGAGGATATTCGCAGGTTTAAACGTACAGAAATGACAATGATTAGGTGGATGTGCAGTGCGTCCATGTGTGCAAGGCCTGGGGGGGCTGGGTTTACGATGGAAGAGTTGAGAGGTAGGATGGGACTGGAGTGTATTGGTGTTGTGATGAGGAGATGTAGGCTTAGGTGGTTTGGACATGTGGAGAGGATGGGGGATGATAATTGGGTACAGATGGTGAGAGGTGTTAATATTGGGGGAGGGGTTGGGAGGGGTAGACCGAGAAAGACATGGGACGAGGCATTAAGTGTGACTTAAGGGTTAAGGGACTGAACAGGGAGGCTGCCAGGGATCGAGCAGCGTGGAGAGCCGCCATTAGGTGACCAAGGCCGAAGCATGCAAGCATGTTGGAGCCTTCAAAAATGAAAACAAAAACTAGACTGATTATATTTAGCTCATTAAAGATGTTCTTTAGCAAGGGAGACTCATGGAATTTGTTTATAATCACTTCATCACCAGACATCTCTTCTGATTTAAATAAGATTGTTTAGAGGTAGTAAAAATACTTTCATCTTAAATGTCAGGACCAACTTGCCTAGGCCCAGACTCCTCTGCTCCTCATGGGGCAACATAGGTTTGGATGATGGTTGGATGGATAGTAATCTTGAAGGTAGCACTAGCAGCATGAGAAAATATGTGATCAGATGGAAGGGTTCTTGATGTTGGTTTTAAGTAGTTTTTTCTTCCATCCATTCATTTGTCCAGTTAAATGCAGTTGTAATAATCAAGTATTATTTGCAGGTGGCTAGGACTGTGTGGTGGATCTAAGATTCCAGAGGCTTGAATGATGTGTGAATGGTTGTGTCACATTTCATTTAACATGCTGTTAGTACTTATCCCAATTTCATGGCTCCTCTTTCCTGGTTTTCTAGATCCTGTCTAAGTCCACTGATGGCAGTGATATTGAGTAGTTATATTTCTATCCATCCCTCTGTAATATTTTTATTGGCCCTTCAGGAGTGTTGAGGTCCAGAACTAGGTTGTTAAGTCTAGACAGTGTTTAAAAACCTTAATTAATTTTTCAGGATCCTCTGATCGTGAGGAGAGCACCAGTCCAGATAAAGCCCAGCAAAGAACACCAACCGACCGGAAGAGGAAGCGGAAAAGTGGGTCGCAGGGTTCACAGAATGATGAAGGGGGAGGGGGAGTGGTGGCTAAGATGAGCAGAGCCACTGAGGCCAAGAAAATTAATGACTATTTGAAGCAGCAACAGCAGCAAACCAATTCCCCTCACAGACATTCTGGTGCCAAGAGTCCTTCCCCACAGACGCTCCTTAGCCATATGGTGAGGCCTTTGTAATTGGTTCATAGGAGTAAGGACACATTCTAGGTGACTGGAGATTTTGTAACTCATTTCCCATAGTGATTAATTTTGCACATCACATCTGAATACACTGTATTAGTGTTGTGATAAGTGATAGTGTGAGATGGCTTGGGCATGTGGAGAGGATGGAGGAAGACAACTGGGTTTGGAGGGTGAGAGGTGTGAATGTTGAGGGTAAGGCTGAAAAAGAGAGACTAAAGATGATGTAGGAGGAAGTTATAGAGTGTGACCTGAGGGATAAAGGGCCGAATAGGGAGGCTGCTAGAGATTGAACAGCTTGGAGAGATGTCATTGGGTTACAAAGGCTGACACATGCAAGCATGTTAGAGCCTTCATATCGGTATCATCTTAGCTATGTTCTACTGCAGTCTGTGCAACTACTGGTATTAAAACAATGCAAGTATCATACAAAATAAAGTGCACTATGTAAAATAAATTGATAAAGGGAAAGGTACTAAGGGACTTCCTGTGCATTCTAGAATATGCCCCTAAGCCTGGTTTGGAATTGTTTGGTTTGTGGGGATGATAACAGTTAAAAGTAAACGTTGAGTTCTAAAATATCACTTTCTACATACACAGTAATTCCTGTTGTAAATTAGAAGCTCAGAAATCATCTTCATAGGTCACAGTGGAAATAACTGATAATTTATCTTTGATTTATTGAATACTTAGTAGCAAAAAAGGATGTCGAAAAAGCCTACGTGGAGTGAGGATTGTGTATTGATATAGGTAGTTTTTGATGTTTGAGTGCAGTAATGCCTTGTCCTCGATTTATCAGATGAATGTTGGAATATGCCTTTTTTTTTTTTTTTTTTTTTTTAAGAACATAGTATACTTATTTTATTCCAAGGCCAAAAAACTGGTATCTTTGCCTGTACATTGCTGATTTGTATTGGTTGATTTACACAAGAATATGATGCTAGTCAGGAAGAAGTACTATGGAAATTATGTTTTGCTACAGCTTTGTTTTATTCTGCCACAGAGCTATGTGAAATAAGCTGCAAAAGGACAAAAACCTAGACCAAGATAAGATGGAATGAGTATAGTGAAGTAAAGCATTTATCCAAAGAAATGTTATCTCCCTGGGGCCAGATTCATTAACCAATTTCTGCAGCACTGGAAATGTGTGTTTATGTCCACACTATCAAACCACAGTACTTACATTGACAGGATCAAAATACAATAATGTGATTGTAAACATGCCGGTAACTGAAGATGATGGGAAGGTAATTTTGTTTATGACTCTGGGCCACCATGTTTAGGTTACTAACTTGGAATCTGACCCCAAGGAGTAATGTTGCTTTGGATTGTGGCTGTAAATCCTTTTTGCAGTCTCTCTGGCATTATTCTCTTTATCTCTTCATAACTCGATGCCATGATCCAATAAGGGGTGACGCCAAATATTTTTTAATGAGGATAACCTAGAGGCAATACGAGTAGCACAATTAAAGATTATGTAAGTTAATATTTGCTTCCTTTAAATTGGGTGTAAAGCGTAACGTTGTTTGTAGAATTGTACGGTTGGTTTGCAGACTGTTCATACCGGCGTGTTAAGTGATTCACTGGTGGGGTTGATGCCCCCACCACGCGGTGTGCCCGTCACCCACCGAGCCACCCAGAGTGACATAACTTACCGGCAGGTTGAGGAGATGGAGAGCCGGGCTTCTATGGATATGGAAGCCAAAAATTCAAGAATTGACAAGTTACAATGTGTAAGTATCTTTATTTTTTTAATGAAACATTTATGATAGAGTATTTCATTTGCTGTTTATGTTAGATTATTTCATTAGCTACTCATTGTGAAGTGTTTAGTATTCACACACAACAGACTGAGGATGATCAACAACAACAGTAGTGCATTTCATAAGCCATTGGTACTTATTGTGAAGCATTTTACATTAGTGTAGCATTGCATTAGTAAGTGATACCTTTTGTGAAGCATTTGTCATTCTTGTACCATTACATTAGCTACTCGTACTTATTGTGAAGCATTTGTGGTGATAGAGCAGTTCATCGTCTGTTACTTTGGTCATTCATACAATAGTTATGACTTAAGTACTGCACGGTTGATAGAGTAAAGGTATATTTATTGCTTTAATTGTGTATCAGTATAGTGGTCCACCCTTGTCTGCGGAACTGCTATCCACAGTTTCAGTTACCCACGGTCAACCGCAGTCCAAAAATATTAAATGGTAAATTCCAGAAATAAACTATTCATAAGTTTGAAATTGCTTGCCGTTCTGAGTAGCATGATGAAATCTCACGCCGTCCCAC
Source organism: Birgus latro (assembly GCA_018397915.1). Lineage (NCBI taxonomy): Eukaryota > Metazoa > Arthropoda > Malacostraca > Decapoda > Coenobitidae > Birgus > Birgus latro. The sequence continues at coordinate 14,114 of JAGKTI010003448.1, forward strand.
TCCATCCTCCCCAGGACGTGAATCATCCCTTTGTCCAGCGTATCCACATTGTACTGGTTATTTTACGTAGGGCAGGGTATGGGTGTTCATTTCAGTCACCACACAGTGCACTACCAGCCACCTGTTGCCACCGAGCACAGTTATGTTTGTAATTTATCAAAATATGTCATTGCTGATGATTTCTGTATTGACAAATTTTGCTTTAACATATTGTAAATCATGGTAATTTTCAGTACTAACATGAAAAGAAAAGAATTCAGAAATTACAAAGATGTCTGTGAACAACACTGTCATCATCTGGCGGGTGAGGTGCTTGTGTGGTTACCATATCAACCCCCCCACACCTTGCCATACGTCACGGCGGTGCGGCAGTTCACCATAATAAACTAGATGTCATAATACATAAGCTTTTCTTTCCAATAGTAAACAAAGATGTTTGCTATTTATGACTGCCAAGGAGTACTTTGCTATATGTGACCAAAAGTAACTGAAGGAGAGGAAAGCTCATCTCATAACATGTGGCACTCCAGTCGGATTGAGCCATTGCAGGTTTATATCCATGGGGTAGTTGGGGTTTATTGCTCACGTAATGGGGGAGGCGGTGGCTGAATCAGTAGAGAGGCAGCCTGCAGTCCTAATGGACCCAGGATAGAATCCCGGCTGGGGCAGGGAACAGTTTAAGGATTTATATTCCATAAATGCAGACTTTACTGATCTACCAGCAGACCAGCCAACATGTCGTAAAAATACCTCCGCTAATACCAGTACACCAGTCCTGTATGAGACAGCTCAAGCATGTATTCATTATGGATGGCGGGTGTTAGCACTGAAGTGGTGACATGTAGAGGTGTGTAGGAGGACTACTGGGCCTTGAAATAGGCCCTGAAACCTTTGTGCACACACACACACACACACACACACACACACACACACTCACACACACACACACACACACACACACACACACACACACACACACAAAGCAAGTAGGGATGAGTGAGGCTGGCCACTCTCATCTTAAATGTCAGGACCAACTTGCCCAGCCCTGGGCTCCTATGCTTCTCATGGGGCAACACTGGATTAGATGATGTGTAAATGTTTGGATGAACAAAGATAATTTATACACTAACCACCTGTTAGTTACTTAGTAGCCTTCTCGGTCATCAGATCACCTGTTGTGGTATCACAGTGTTTGTGTTTAAGTAACCCTTATTTTACTTAATGACCCCAAATTGCAAGAGCAAGGATGCTGGAAATTCGGATATGCCAAAGAGAAGTCATAAAGTGCTTTCTTTAAGTGTACTATCTTTGGGTTTCAGGTGTCCACTGGGGGTCTTGGAATGTATCCCCTTGCAGTTAAAGGGAGACTATTGTATTTATAATTTTACAAATTAGCCCAGTGCAAGAAGTGAATCTCTCATGGTATATTTATTCATATTCATGTTATCAGTATCTCACTCAGTCTGACTTGTTACTGTTATTTTTTGTTTTGTTTTTGTTCTTTTGCTCAATTTTGAAAGAGTTGTCTTCTGCCCTTTTGTTTTTCCATATTCTTTTTGGGGGTATTATATGAAACACTCAAGCTGCCATGGATTATTACGTGTGTCAGGAAAAAATTGTGATGATTATTTTATTTTTTATTTTTCAGACAAATGAAGAATTGTCTCGACAGCTACAGAGTCAAAGTAAACTGCTTGAACAGAAGCAGCTACAAATTAATAAATGTATTGAAGTAGTCAAAAAATTACAAATTGAAAAATCTAATATAGAGAAGAAAGAAGCCCGACAAAAGTGCATGCAGAATCGGTTACGGCTGGGTCAGTTTGTTACGCAGAGGGTCGGTGCCACCTTCCAGGAGAACTGGCAGGATGGATATGCCTTTCAAGAAATTACCAAGTGAGTTTATCCCAGTTTCACTTGGGATGCTTTTGATTACAATAATTACTTTTCTGTTTATAGTAGTTTTCTGGACCCTACTTCACTCCATCCTTAGGATAGAAAAAGAGGTTTAGATTATGGTGATGATGGTTTCATTGTGTTTAAAATCTGAATGAATGTAGAGGACAGGGTGTAGTGTGTTTACCAGTTGTATCCAGAGGTGATATTTTAAATAATTATCGTTATTTGAGAGCTTTTTTCCTTGTAATGATGGGATGAGATGAGATTGAGAAATAAAGAAAAAGGATGACTGTGGAAGAGCTGTCAGGAGCATGCCACTTAAATTTTAGTTTCATTTCCTTGTTTTATCTTCATGTTAATCCGAATTATCACTTATTAGTTGTGATGATGTACAATTAAAAAACAAAGAAGGTTAAGCACAAAATTGGAGAACTATCAAACAGTATGTCCAGTGGGAAAATAGGCCATACATCTGTCATCAGTAATTAAAAATTTATTGTAGTTGTTTATTTAACTGAACTAAATATTTTAGTACATTATTTAGTTTCATTTGCTGCGTTACAGTGTATTCCAAAACCTTAACCCATTCCGTGTTTGGCAAAAAAAAAGAAAAGAAAAAATACATGGGTTGATTTTGGATTTTTTTTTTTCTGGCTAAATGGCCTTAATACATCAATATAAGATCCCTGGCACCAGTAAAAGTAATCACCAAAGCCAGAAAGTTGGTTGAATCGAGTCAGGTTGGTGCCATTCGACCTCTGAAATCTTTGAGGTTACTGAGAGCAGAGCGGCTGTGAGCCTATGAAGACTGTCACGTGCGTTCCGCGCTCCTAAACCAGTGTTGTCAGCATAGTGAAGAAATATCTGAAGTTAACAAGATACATTATTACAGTACCTTCCATTTTACTTTGGTTGCTTGCAATGACTGCTCAGAGCTGCGTAGATCTCTCACTGACATTTTAGAGGGGGGACATAGAGCTACATTGCTAGCACGATACTGATTAAGCAAAACACTGATTTGAGATTTCTTAAATCAGAGTTGTTATTGGTGTGACTGATTGTATTCTTGCTGTTACATCCTAGTGTAAACAGTATTCTGTATAACAAAGTCTCTGAACACTTAATGTAGTGGATATATACTGGCAAAATGCTATTTTAACTGATTTTTTCTGGTTCTTGTTGGAGAGGTTAAATTCATAATAAAGGCTTAGCTATTTCTGACTTCAGAGTATCTATAGTATAATGAAATGAACTACCTTAAGTGAGGAAAAGCTGTTCATTCATCGGCAACTGTTTAATGAAACCTCATCAGACAAGAAATAATGTGCATATGTGCATACTCATCACCTTCCTGCTACTTTCAGACGACAAGAGGAACTCCAAGCAAACAGAGAGGAAATAGACCGACAACGAAAGCTGCTAATGAAGAGGAAACCTGTGGAGGGCGGTAGCAACTCAAGAAAGCGTCAGACCAACAGCAACCAGAGTCAGGGTGCGGGGAACCTTCCAAATGGCTTGGGTGGCGAGCATGACCATAGGGACCTCACCATACAGGAGTACTATGAATCAGAGGAAATATTAAAGGTTAGTATTTATGGAGTTTTCTTTCTGGGCCCTACCTTATCCGATCCGTCCTTGGGTTGGAGAAGAGGTCAGGTTGGTGGTAATGATGACAAGGTTGTATAATAGGTTTGTAAACTATTCTTATAATCACTGGGGCTCATCTTAAGTTTGATTATTAACACCATCCACTCACTTGTAGTGCTACCTTTAGGAGACTCTGCATTCAGTGATAAGCCAAATGGTTTCTTGTAGTTCAGGAAACCTTTTACTGCATTTGTTAGTAACTGCATAACCTTTTGGATGCCTGGTGGTCTGGTGAGGTCCATATCTGACCCATTAGGATTTTCATCCAAGAGATGGTTGGGGTTTATTGTTTGCATAGGGCAGTTTTGACTAAGTAGCCAAACCTGGCCCATCTCTTCGATGTGAAATCATTAATCCCCAAGTTTTGGCTAAGGAATGCTTGATTTTTTTTATATCATGTCAGGGTCAGTTGTACAGGGTATTTATGAAGAGTGAGTAGTCAAAGATTTTTAGAGCCAGCATAGCTGTTTGTAATTAGGTTTGAAAACTGTTTATCAGTACATCCATCCATTCATCATTCAGTTCTTTTTTGCCCCATCAGGAATCTAGGGGCCTTGGGCTAGACTACTCTCCCATTATTATGAGAATATTATAAATAATAAAATTGTCATTGTTATTAGGAATCTAGAGCTTCACCAGCATCACCCAGAATCTGTTATACTTAACTGTTTCCTCATGTGTGCAACCATTAATTTAGATAACAGTTTCATGATAGCCCTGTTACGAATGTTGTCCTTCTTTCATCAGTTACGTCAGACTGCACTAAAAAAGGAGGACACTGACCTGCAGCAGGAGATGGAGAAGCTGGAGAGGGAGAGAAACCTGCACATACGGGAACTCAAACGAATCCACAATGAGGACCAGTCAAGGTGAGTACTGTATGATGGAGTGGATTGTGAACATCACATTCTGACGTATAGTATTTGATTCTCACACTTGCTGCTACTGGCACACTTCATTCAGGTAAGTACCCTTTTGAAGTACTGTATACAGGAAGTACTTGGTCTTACCTTATTCTAATCCCAAACTCTGGTTAATTAGGAAAAGTAGTTTAAATTAGGGAAATATTTTGTTAGACAAGAAATAACCAGTTGCTTGTTCAAACTGATGGGCTGAAAATTGCTTATGTTATTATGTGGAGATGATGAATGAGAGAGTAAGTGAGGTGCTGTATGGAAATTGATGAAGCTAGGGAATTGACTGGAGATCATGTTGGTTGGATGAAGTATGGATAACCATATGTTAAGGTTTCACACCCCCTTTTAAACATTAGTCAGGCTCTTGGCATGGCTCAGATGGTATTCGACAGTTATAGGTGCATCTATAAAGAGAGGGAGAGAGAAAGAGAAAATAATAAAGGTGGGTAGACTTGTGAAGGAATGAATGATCTTTGAATGATTGGACCAGTTCACTGGATTAAGCAGTCATTTACACTTACATAACTCTGTCTTTCCATGCTTTTGGATCTTTCCCTACCCCATTCTTTCATGGGGAAAATGGTCAAGAAGATGTTGTATAATACATTAAAATTATCATTTGTGCATTAAGCTGGGGGATTCTCCATTCTTTTGTGCACTGAGATGTAATTATAGTGCTGTTAGTGCTTGATTTATGATTTATTGGTGCCTTTGTTTGATGCATTGTATAGATGTAATACTGGAACCTTTAATAAAAGCTGCAGAAAACATCATTGGTTGGTTAAAATACAGCAAGTCCTCACTTTAAGTTGCTCTCTTCAGTGAATTTTTGTTTTTCAGTTGACAGATAAAGAAAAATTGCCTGTTACAGTTCCATTGCTGCTTATACAGTTGCTCCCTGACTTACAAACGTACAGGTAACTGGTTCTGAGAGTTGGTTCGTAACTCGAAAAGTTCCTAATTGAGATTCTCTAATACCTGAGGCTGAATGTGTACAAAGCATTGATGAACAAAGGTAGAAACTGACATATTGTATCAGTTACTTTAATCATGAATACCATTGTCATAAAATCCTAACAAGTACTGTTTACAGTATTTTGTAGATGCCATGGAAAACGGTCAGTACATTACAGTACATGCGTTTAAAAAAAATAATACCTGTAAGATCACTGCTCTAAAGTTTGTAAGTAGGGGACAGCTGATTTACAATTCTCCTAGTTCATTATACCAATTGTATGGAAATGCTATCATTTCTGGAACATTCCTGTACCAAAATGAGGACTATTTGTATTTGTGTATTGTAAGCTGGCCAGTTACAGCTTAACATATATACATCAAGAAACTTGTTGTTAGGTTAATTTTTCCAGTAAATATAGTTGGATTTTTTTTTTAATCCCCCCCCCCAAAAAAAAAGGGTGGTGGAGGGATGGGCTATTAAAGCTCTGAGCATCCATAAGTGGATGGGGATAGTGACTGGAACTGATATCAGGATTCTGAAGGCTTGAATGATTTTGTGGCACTTTGCACTGGACACTGCTGATTTTTTTTTCTTCCTTTTTCTTTTTTTTACTTTAATGGGAATGAGAGTTAAAATAATGATGGAGGATCGAATCCACCCTAGGGTCATTGGTAGACATCAGGAAGGGCATCTGGTCATAAAATGCTACACGCTCCAATCCAAAAAGGCCGACGCATGCAAGCATGTTGCAGCCTTCAAAAACGAAATGAAACAATAGTTTGTGGTAGGTGGAGGTGCTCAGCATCCACTCACTCAGTGTAGTGCTGCTTTGGGTGTCTGCCCTTTCCTCCCTTCCTTCCTCTTCTTTCTTTCTTTCCTTCATTCTTTCCTCTTCCTTCTACCTACGTTTGACTTTACACTCCCTCTTCTGTCTATCTTTCCTTCATTCTTTCCTCTTCCTTCTGCCTATGGGTGACTCTGCACTGAGTGACAAGCCAAATGGTTTCCTGTACACCAGGAAACCATTTACTATGCTGGTTGGTAACCATAACACCATATTATGGTGCCTGGTGGTTTAATGGGTAAATAATGCACTCCAATTGGATTGAGCCTGTGTAGGTTTATATCCAAGGGATGGTTGGGGTTTATTGCTCACATAATGCCACTCAGGGATGAGTGAGGCTGGTCACTCTCATCTTAAATGTCAGCACCAACTTGCCTAGCCCCAGGCTCCTATGCTCCTCATGGGGCAACATAGGATTGGATGATGGATGGATGGTTGGATGACGAAGTGTCAACACCTTGAACATAAATCAGGAAAATAGCTTTGTGTTTATGTTCGGTGCATTTAGCAAAATATGGTGTGGTAAGTTCCGTATTCACTTCACTTTTAGTTCCAGTGACTAGAAATTGTTGGCAGCATTATCAAAATGAGTTCAGCAAACATAAGAAATTTTGTGTTTTTTTCTCTTTTGGGAGTGCAACAGCTGGTGGAGGGGGGGGGGTTAGAGGATCTCAATTAACAGTATACCTGTACTGGCAAATATGATGCAGCAGTATTAGTAGCCAAATATTATATTAGGCTGACGTAGCTGGATGGATGAGATGGAGAAAGATTACTGTTCCTTTGGATATAAAGGCATCAGATGTACTGTATTGGTAATGACTAGTATTCATACTTTGATTCTCAAGGTGAAAAAGTTCTGGTAATTTCCTTATGTAAAAACTAGTAGTGAAATACTTGAAGTAGTAAATAAGTAAAAACTAGTTTTTTATCAGAATAATAAAAGTACTGTAAATTTGTGTGGGTAATGGTGCATGGAGCCAGGTGGAGAAAGATGCACAGATATATGAATGGGTGAGAGCTCCTTCAGTACAGTGGCATCTTATTGTAGCCTTTCATCCACCATACATTTACATTTATCTTTTAGAAGAGAGTTGATAAAGACTATTGCCATCTTATTCACTACAAGCACTGAATAGTGAAACTATGATTGAGTTAGTTATTTATTAACCTGACAGTGCTTGGTCTCATATCCCACATCTAAGCTCATTAATTCATAGTTCGTGGTAAGGTTGAACAGTGACCATCATTCTTTTCTCGCAGATAATCTCATCACTCAGTTTTAAAAAAGTATGTGTACATTTTTTTTTTATTATTATATCTAAAACCAGTAATAACCAGATGTCATTGGAAAAAATTTATTCATACTAGACCACCTGGTGTAACTAAATTATGTTTCCACAAGTTATGTTGATTGCATCTTGTGAACACAGAATGTGCAAGGGCACTTTACTATACTCTGGATTTTGTGTGTGTGTGCATGCCATTTCCTGTAGTGATTAGATTAGTGGTCAGTGCAGCAGAAATATCTTTTCTATAAGTGTGCTTGAGTCGTATTAATCTTTACTTACTGATTATCAAGTTGTTAATGAATTGACACTTTTCATGATGCAGTATAAAAGCTTTATGGAGCATTGAGCATTAATTGTTTTAGTTTATATATTTTTTTATTTATTATTCTTTAAACTTCCTTATTCATAATTTAGAGTCATGTTTTTAAAATTATTTCACTTGAAGTAACATTTTGCTGGCACATATCCCAGGTTTTAAATAAAAATTGGTTGTGTGTGATTTCAACCGTTTGAGATTCTGATGACGATTTTGATCGTCATTTCAAATCCAACCTCAGAGATGCCAATGACGCTTTTAATCGTCATTTTAAGAAACTTTTGTAAAATATTCACCATATTTCACGTTTATGCGTCGTAACAAAGAGACTTCAGTGTGACGTCATGGAATTGTTGCTCAATGCGTGGCAGGTACTTCACAGCTGGTCTGACTCATGACTTTGTTTCTTTATCACTTTATTCTTAGTGAACATTTTTCTACAGCAAGGTACAAAATTTTTGTTTTTTCCCTAAATTCAACTGATCACTTTGACATTTTATTTTATTTATTTTCCTCTTTGGAACATACTACAATAAAGTACAACTATTCAGCTTCAAAATAACAGCACAACCAGCATCCTATCATAAAAAGTGTATTTGCACTGACCGATCAAAGAAAAAGAAAGCGAAGCAAATATGTGGCCAAGACTAAAAGAAAATTATGCATCTCTTTCCTTTCGCTTTACCATGCAATAAAATGCAAAAATTACCATATTATATATATTATTGTAAAGGTAATTTATTGTAGTTTTGCATGGTTTAAACTAGATTTACTTATCTTTATTATTTTTTTTTTGCCGAGTATTTTTCTACAGTAAGGTATAAAATTTTTGGTTTTCGTCTAACTTCAACTCGTCATTTTGACACTTTATTTATTTTTTCTCCTTTTTTGAACATACTGCAATAAAGTACAACTATTCAGCTTTAAAATGACACCAGAACCAACATTCTAGCATGAAAAGTGTATCTACCCAGTGGGATCGTTTCGTGTCGTTTCGTTTCGTTTCGTTTTTGAAGGCTTCAACATGCTTGCATGCGTCGGCCTTGGTCACCTAATGGCGGCTCTCCACGCTGCTCGATCCCTGGCAGCCTCCCTGTTCAGTCCCTTAACCCTTAAGTCACACTTAATGACCTTGTCCCATGTCTTTCTCGGTCTACCCCTCCCAACCCCTCCCCCAATATTAACACCTCTCACCCTCTGTACCCAATTATCCCCCCCCATCCTCTCCACATGTCCAAACCACCTCAGCCTACCTCTCCTCATCACAACACCAATACACTCGAAAAAAAACTTGTTAGCATTTAAGAGGTGGTTGTATATATAGCATTGTGAAAATGAGGGTCAGCTTGAGAGTGGCTGACTCTAGCACAGACATAATGTGTCCAGCCCAGAAATCTCATAGGGTTAATTATTGTTTGCGATATGTGCTTGAGATACAGCAGATGTATCCATGAATTCTTTGAGATATTTTTGAATGATTGGACTGGACTCTGTGACTGTAAGTGACATTACCAAAACCCATCAGGGTTGGAAGTAATTCTAACGAATGTACGTGGTTGGTTATTGTTTTTCCTGCTAAAATATCTTGAAAACCCACTAACAAAAATTGATAGATAAAACTTATAATGCTCCTCCTCCTTAACTTATTGATCCTTCAGATGCAAGGTGGCAGATTTCAGTTGTTTTTTTAGTTTAGTTGATTTTTTTATTGATGTACATTAACTGTCATCATACAGCTTTTAGATGGATGGTGATTAGTGAGTTGATGCATTCCAACAAGATGTGGCCCATAATGGTGTAGTTTTGAGGGATGATTGAAATTTATTGGTCAGTTAATGCCTCCAAGGGTTGAGCAACTGGTTACTCACTATAGGTGTTTGAACAGAGTAGCCAAGCCCAGTCCCTGACACATCTGATGAGGCAGTACTGGATTGAATAGTGGATGAATAATGAAACTAAAGGAGATTGTAGAGAAATTAGTGGGGTGAGCAAAGGAATGGATGGGTTGGGATGGAATGATGGTGGGTGATTGGGCTGGGTCAGAAGCATATTTTATGGAAGAGGGTTTTAAAGGATGAGTAATTTGAGTGCAGTAATTGTTTACTACAAAATATCTTCAAAGATTGAAAGTGTTGGAGAGGAGGACAAAGAAATGGGTGGGTTAAGCTGGAATTTTGGGGTGTGGGAAGAGTTCGTCTAAAAAGATGCTGTAGGATTACTGTACTTGTTTAAGCTTTTATTTCAGAGTTGTCTCCATCAACAATAGGACTAAGACAAACTTGCTTCGATGTTATTTGCTTGACGTCATGTGAGGATGTATTTTCTTTGGATCAACAATAGTGAATGTTTTATACAGTACTTTCAGTACCTGTGGCTTAATTGACTCTGCATTTGATCAGATGGTGATGGCTTGTTGACTCATGTTACTATTTTTTTTTTTCTTTTGGCTAGGAATGGTGTAACATAATTATTCCATATACAGTGGAAGTTGGTGGGAAGGATTATTGATATCATTCTTGGTATAATTATTACTAGACTGTGCTCAGGAAAAATTCAGAGAGTAGGGACAAATTGCTTAGTGAAGAATAAGATTGATCTGTGAAGGTTGTATGGATCATACACTAACAGAGAAATGTGGCAGAGGGTTGTATGAAAAGGATAAAAATATTTTTATACAGCATCTGGAAAATGCCTGTTGCTTGGAGCTGTAAAAAACTAATTCTGGCAGTTATGTTCCTTATGAAGGATGGTTACTAGGCTACTTAGCTCCTGCAGCGGGGATGGTTTACCAGAGGTGAATGTAACTGCCTTGGCTGAAGGGTTTAAATAATAACAAAATGCATGTGGTCAAAGATATGTAGTGATAAGTGTGAAAGGCAGTGCAGGGAGGACTTAGTTGTAGTGTGGGTTGCATTATAACTTCCTCTTGGTTGTTCAGTGTGCATACAGATAGTAAGCAAGGTGTACTCTCAGAAATTGCAAATGATGAGTGGAATTTAACTACTGTCTTGTGTGTGTGAATGATGCAGTGAGGCATGTGGAATAACCCTTTCAGTGTGAAGCTGTATTTTTTCATTGTGATATTACTATCTGCAACATAGTTTGTTCAGCTTTGGAAAGACAGATGGAGTTGGAGGGGTTAGATATAGCCTTCATATGTCCCTTTACTTACTGCAAAAGGATTCCTATAAGTTTAATAAAATGATATGATTGCAACAGCAGTTAACTACAAAAGAGGTGCTTGGGTGGAGGGAGTTAATTTTACGTTGGGAAATTTCCCATGCCAAATAAAACCATGTGGCGGCAGTAAGAATAGTATGAGAAAGTTGTCTTCGTATTGCTGGAGAGAATGGAGATCTAACCATTCACTATATGGATGAGTCTTCTAAAGTGATTATAGTCATATGACAAAAGCAAAATTAAGATGAACTCATTATCATATTCAAAAGGTTGAGAAGGAAATTTGCAGTGATTGTTTATTGAAGTTTGGAGTAAGTTACAGAGAGGGTTGTGGAATTGATGCAGAGGGAGCGAGCGAGTGAAGGAGCATTGTGGAGTTGATGTGGGTGTCCTGGACAGCATTAGAAGTACAATGAGATGCTTTGGTCATGTAAAGGGAATGGAAGATTGACTAGGAGAGTGTATGTAAGTTAGGTGGAGGTAGTGAGAGGAAGGGGGAGGCAGAGGATGAGATGGTGGAATGGAATGGGGGGGTGTATGAGTGAGGGGATGAGTTAGGAAAAAGGATAGCCTGATGGTGGGGGACAGATTTACCTTAATTACTTCCAGAATTTAGGTGTTTGGCCATAGATAAGTTACATATCATTTACTTATTTCCACATTGTACTCAGAAACATATATTTTTTGCCTCCAAGGCATTGTTAAAGCAAAATTTGATGTTGATAGAGAAAAAGATGTAAAAATGGATGGTAGTATTAAACCAAGTAACCTGAACAGGAATATTTTTGAGAGAATGAAGCCTGTATTTGGATGAGACTTAAATGCTGAAGGTTTTGTAAAATGTTACAGTCCCATCAGGGAGTTTAAATGTCTTGGAAGTGTATTCAGGACTGGTGACAAGATGGATAAGAAAGTGGGGAGAGGATTCACTGTATACGGAAAGTGACACAGTAGTCTGAAGGCACTGATTGAGTAATGTGTGTCGGTATTTGTATGTACAGTAGGCGCGGAAAGTGTTGACGCCATCTTAAAAAAAGAAAACATTCTTGTGGTTAGCAAGGAGAAACAAATAAATTAACACTCACCATTGAATTTAGTATTTACTGACATTCCCCTTCACCTTTATTATCTTCTTAAGGCGTCTGGGGACACTGATGGCGTAGTTTTGCAGAACAGACGGACTAAAACTGCTCCATAGCTGCTTGACTGCAGCCTCAAGTTTAGGCAAAGATGATGTGTCCATACTACGCAGCTGCCGCTACATGTGCGCCCATAAATTCTCAATGGGATTGATATCTGGGCTGTTTCTGGGCCAATCTCGAATAAAGGGAACCTCACAGTCTGTTAGCCACTGTTTCACTGACTTTGCAACATGTGCAGGGGCAGAATCTTGCATAAATACTCTTGCCTTGGTTTTATCAAAAGAGTCACTTAAAACATCACATAAGAGCTCCAAATAATTGTTCTGGTTCACTTTTTCATTTGCAGGTAGAATTACCAACCTACCAACACCATAATATGTAAAGCAGCCCCAAGCCATGAGTTAGGCTGGGTATTTAACAAACTTGGAAGTGCACTTAGGATCCAGGGGGTCACTGCCTGGTTTGCAGTACACTCGTGATGAAGGGGTACCAGTGACAGTAAATGTTGACTCATCACTCCAAAGCACAGTTTTCCATTGCTCCTCACTCCAGGCAAGATATTTCTTACAAAAATTTACTCTCTTTTTCTTCTGAAGTGCAGTTAGCAGTGGTTTTTTACGAGCACAAAAACTCCTGTAGCCCAGATCGTCATGCAACAGCTGCTGCACACTTCTGACAGACACATCTGCCAGCAACTGTGGGTTCTTTTCTTTTAAATCCCGTGCTGTTAGCCTTGGATACTTGCTAACTTGCCTTGAGATCAGCTGACGGGTCCTGAAGGTTGTTTTATGAGGTCTCCCAGGCTTGGGAAGTGGAGTGGGAGGAATGGCCTCCCCACTGTCCTTGAACTGCTTCACCAGTCTCTGCACTGTCCTCAGTCTAACACCATCTGATTTGCAATAAATGGGAGTTTGTGGCCATCTTTGTATAAAGTAATCACTTCCACACGTTTGTCCTTGCTTGTGGTTACTTTAGGCATGATGAGAATGTGGTAGGTAACCAAATAACTGTGTTATTTGAGTCAAAACATGCCCTCGTGGTGCATCACACACAGAGACAATCCTCCTCTTGTGGCTGCCCAAACATTACTGAGCCTGCTCCTGTGGTGCCAAACCTATCAAGCAGGGTTGCCAGCTCCCGTTGAAAAAGTGTCAGCTCATTTCGCATCACAGGGGAGGGTAGTATTGACCCTACTTCACTTAACGTGAAGAAGAATGACGTCAGCAATAAAAGTCAATACTTTCCACGCCTACTGTATTTTCGGGGAGGAAACAGGCTTAACGAGTATGTTGTACAGTACTTGTACGACTGGATTGTGCTATGCCACATGCATACATGTACACAGTAGTATACAGTAATTCCTTGGAGAGAACAAGGCATGAGAGCAAAGAGTGATTGCTGATGTTTGCTGGAAATGTCTGGAATGAAATCATTGTTGAGTGATTGCTGATGTTTGCTAGAAATGGCTGGAATGAAATCATTGTATGGTTTTCCTGCATTTTTTTTTTTTTTTAAATAGAAATGTTTGGTTTTAATGCAGAACAACCAATGAAAATTAATGACACACTAAGACAGGCATAACATGAAAAAATGGGATGTATCTCTGGATGTTAGGTTTATGTTAGAAATTGTACGGAGGTGTTTGTTGGAACTAGTTAGTGTTCTGATTTGTCGTTAAGTGACAAAATTAACTGCTTAAAAAAAGCAAAAAAAGGACTTGTACATGTAGTTAGGATTGCAGTATTTTTATCATTGGCAGAACATAGTATAGGAGTGATAGGGGTAAATAATGTACATTCATTAACCCCTTCACTGTTATGATGAATAATAGGATTAATTCTGCTTTTCCTTTCACTATGTGATTTTATTCATATTTGGAAGGACCCTGAGTTTTGAAGGGGTTAATGAAGGCTATGTCTAACCCTTCCAGTTCCTAAGCCTCACCTAAACTGAATCAGATTTTCTTTAGACAGCAGCAATAAAATAAATAGGTTAGCAAAGAGAATGCATTACTGCAAAGCACATAGATTCCAGCTGTTTTGTAAATCTCAAGTTTGAGGACAGGTTCAGTAGGAAAGCTGCAACTTTCAGATAGAGCATACAGTCTAAATTAGTGCATATTGCCAAAGATACAGTTCTGTATATAGACCTCTCACCCCATAACCAAAGCTGTGGAAAATATGTCAGGATGATGGTTATGACAGTGATTTTAGTCCAGGTGTAGTCTTGCATTGTACACCCACCTTAACTTAGGGTTGTGAGCTAAAGTTTTGCCTGTTCCTTGCAGAATCCTACAATCCCAGTCTTCACCCCGCAACCCTCATGACATGTGAGTAGTCATCATGGGGTGATGTAAGAGCTGGGCTTGTTGGTAGTGTGAGGCAGTTCAGAGGCCCGATTCACAAACTTATGATCAGTTCCATGCCTTAACTTGAGTTGTTTTTGCAAGGTCAAACTGGAAGATTCTGTACACTCCTTCACTCATATTCTCATCAGTTATGGAGACTCCGTAACACCACATCCTTAGCTTTTTTTTTTTTTTTTAATGGTGGGTGATATCCCTTCGAACATTAATTATGCAGATTATGGTAATACAGTATTTCAAGGATTTATGCAACACAGAAGGGGACAGTAAGGTGTAGTAAACAAACTAAATCACTTAGAAAATGATGTTAGGGAGCTTCCGTAACTGACGAAAATATGAGTCCTTGTCCTTCCTGCGAAAACCTGTCACACTTAAGACGGGGAATGATCTTAAGTATGTTTGTGCATCTGGGGACAGGCTTGTTCAGGCTGCCACACAGAATTCATGGGTCAGAGATACTTGTCCCTGGGCAGGGGTGGGCATTGCCTGATACCTCGAAGGCCTCGAGGTTGTAGTCTCGTGCCCTTGGGAGTATTTTTAACATCTTCAATCAACAGTAATTATAAACAGTTTTAATTTTATTCTAGCCATCTTCAGTTCATTGTGTTTAGCTTAGGAGAACCCATTTCAAACTGGGAGGATTGTATAGTCTTTGTTGACCCTGTAATTACAGGAGTACTCTCAAAAGCTGAATTACATATTTTGATAATAGCAGATTTATTAAAGAAGTTGACTCCCTGAATCCAAGACATTCTTTTTAGCTTATTCTTGCTACATCCAGATTTCTTTATTCAGCTTATGAAGGGCTGCTCATATTGAAGGGATATACTAAGGCTATTTCTCATCCGTCCATTTTGAAGAGTCTTTTCCAAGCTGAATATTATCATGTGATGGCAAAAGTAACGTGAAAAAGACACACACTCCCTGGCTCAGTTGGTTAAAACCTCTTTCTTAGCAATTTGTTTTTCATTTTACTCCTTCTCATTCCCTTCTATGTTTATGTAATGTTAGTTCCTTCAGGTAGAGGGTTTGTTTTTCATGTTATTCTTGCTGTTAAATATCTGATTTAGTTTCTTAGATCACTGCAGTGCGGTAGTTAAAGGGTCTTTGGAAGCTATGTGTAATGCCACCAGCTGAAAAATCATAACAGTTTTCTGGTGATAGCAAGAATACACCAGTAAAGTACATCATGAAATTCAGTAGGTTAATATCATCAAGGACTGCAAAAGTATAATGCAAGTGAATATTTTTTTCATAATGGAATAATATATTGGTAAGAAAGAGGTGCTAATGAGCCCCTAAAGGAACGAGAATGTGACCTCTCTGTCTTGAGCTTTCCAGACTCTCCTTATGTAGCATGTTTGTGCCGTATGAGCCTTAGACGGATGCATACCAGTTGCTTGTTTGGGGAATACTGTACTACATTGTTGAACATCAAGTACTGTCTGTTTTGGGGGAAAGCATGGGATGTTTTTAACACTGATGATGTATTATAGTTGGTTTGTTTTCATCTAACGAACTGAACCACTCTCACGTCTTGAATGTTGTTGTGGTTGCATGAATTTGATCAGCTTTAATTACGAGGTAGGAATGAGTCTCCTTGGTTGCCAGTCAAATCAGTGCTGCAGTCAGACAACACTTGGCCATCAACTGAACTAGAAGGGGTTAGGGATCATTGTCAGATGAAAACAAACCAGTTATAGTCTAGTTTTATTGTTGCTAGCTCCATTTGATTTTATTCAGCTTAGGAAAGACATTTTCTTGAATAAGTCACTGAAGGCTGTATCTTACCCTTCCAGTAAGAAGAATGTCTCCAGTGCTGAATAAAATCATCTGGTTGCAGTAAGAATGAAATACCACATGTAGTGCATCACCAGAATGAAGAGATTAAACACTGTCAGGCAGCTCACTCTCAGCAGATAAAATTGTTAAATTTTAGCTGGAACAGACGACAGTATTAGCTGGCCAAGTCGAAAGGGTTAATGATACAGTGCCAATATTAACACATGCTCCTGAGACTTTCAGCTGAATAAAGTTATTAGAGTTAGCTGTTATAATATATTAGAGTTGTCCTGATTGTGAGAGTGAGTCATGTTTTGGCAGTTACTCCAAAATGTCACTGTTTTATGTCTTTTTCAAGCAGCGTCTTTTTTGGGGGAAGGCATGAATTGTTGATAAAGTCTTGGTTTGGTACATATCAGAGTCCTTCACAGTTTTGTGTGCTTTTGCACTCATTTATCTGAAACTTACAGTTTGTGTCAGTTGTTTACACTGAACTTGTATGTTATATGTTTGGTTGTGTTAAAAACAAATACAGTTCAGTACAGTACTTTAAGCTACCAACTGATGTTAGAGATGCAAGTCTTTAAGTGCTATTCCTTGGATCTTCTTAGGCATTTAGTTTTTGCTAATGCTAGATGACTTAATGCAACTATGGGCAGATCCTAGCGCAAAAGGAATAATGTCAGAATTGAAAGCTTTACAGATACTTAGATTGTTGCTCAGTGTTTCTTAGAGTGAATGAATAAACTATTCTGTAGATACAGTGTTTACAGAATTTAAAGTTCTTTATCCTCTGTATAAATTGTGAATGGTTTTACTTGTTTGTGGGTAATTCAGTTGCTAATTGTTCAGTAGTGTTTAAACATTTAACTTGATTCAGGATCTGCCAGATTATGGCATTAAAGTATCCTCTTGTTTTTAAATTTAACTCTGAGGTTATTACTTTAGATGGCTATATATAAATTATTTTATATTATGAGATTTATATTCATTAACCCATCCGTATCCATAATCAGTTATGCAGTATTAATTTTATTGATACCAGTAACTTTTTTTTTTTTCCCATAGCTAAAACACTCTTATTTATTTAGCTGAAAATTGACTGTTTATTTAGCTGAAAATTGACTGTTTTAGCTGAACCTTTTCACAAGTAGCCAGTGCAGCTAAATTATTATCAGGGTACAGTATTTTTGTGTAAATGGTTTAAGCACAAAAACATGAGTCAAAATTAGAGTGAAAGGTGATTGGAGTCAGAGTAGCACCCAGATCACCTCCACCTACACTGTATCCTCTTTTCTTTATATCTGGACTTCATATTGCAGTGAATGTTCACATGGGAGAATTACACCCACATAATGCAATTGTGATTGTCCAAGCCAGCCCAAAACTATTGTTGCCTCACAGCAAACACAGTCCCATTGAGTGGGTTAAGTTCTTCTCATTTCTTCTCTTTCAAGTACTGTTACTGTTGATGGATGTTTACACCCACTAATAAGTCCTTAAATAATAAGGAAATAGTTAGAGGTGA
Organism: Birgus latro; assembly: GCA_018397915.1. Taxonomy (NCBI): domain Eukaryota; kingdom Metazoa; phylum Arthropoda; class Malacostraca; order Decapoda; family Coenobitidae; genus Birgus; species Birgus latro. The sequence continues at coordinate 31,984 of JAGKTI010003448.1, forward strand.
TGGAGAAAGCGGAACGGATGCAGAAGCACTGCGACCAGATTTCAACAGCTGTCTTTATATTTTTCTCTGAATGAATGTATCAACTGCCCTGCTAATTGCTGTAGTTTGGCCACTATTACTGTAAAGTTGAATATCAGGTTTAGAACTTATGCAGTCTTTCCTTGCTTTATGGTACAGTCATAAACAGAAGTTTGCCTAATACTGTATAGCACCTACATGTTCCTTAGCTGGCTGATGCTCATAGGGTGAGAGATTGTTGGTGTTTAAGTTGCTCTGCTGATGAGAGGATGAACATGCCCAAAGTGAAATGGAAACACAGTGGAATGTTAAGCAAACTTTTGTCTGTGACTGTACCTTTATTTATTTATTGGTCAAACCTCCCCTGATCCTCAGGTGGCAAAAAGAAAAAAAAATAAATAAAAAGTCATATTGATGATAATGAATGTAGCTGATGTGTCTTTCTCCTCAGTTATAATTGTTTTTGTATTATTGATGATGATGATGATGAGTGTAATATATCTTCCCATCTGTTATCGTTGTCATTTTATTTGTTTCAGATTCAACAACCACCCTGTGTTAAATGACCGGTACCTCTTGCTCATGTTATTAGGAAAAGGAGGATTTTCAGAAGTGCACAAGGTTAGTAACAACATACTGTTGACTTAGCATAATCATACGATTGATAATTGCATGTTAATACAGTGCAGAGTGTAGTTAGTAGTGATTGATTAATATACAAGTATTTTTATTGTTGTTTAGTCGTATAATACCAATTGCAGCCAGTACAAATTTTTAATATACCTGTATTTTTATTGTTGTTTAGTCGTATAATACCGATTGCAGCCAGTACAAATTAAAGTATTTCACTAATGCCTTTAGTGTAAAGTCATTTTAAAACTTCATTCGTGTGATCATAAGTTGATTTTGTTCAGCCCTAGGGAGACTTTCCAAAGTACATGCGTTAATGAAGGCTATACAGTATCTGACCCCCTTCCATGGGAAACATCTTTCTGTGGCTAATGAATAAAATGAAAATTCTGTCCTCTGGCTGAAAAAGTTAACTTGTTTTGAAGAAATACTTTGAGTGAACCCAATAAACTTCCTTGTCACCTCTTCTTTTTGCTTAGGCTGTTATATTAGGTAAATTGTGAATAATGATGATGAAGTATTCCAGCTTCTGCCATTTGTTTTTCTTGAGTTGTTGAGGGGATTCTTATCTTACTGAAAGGTTCAGAATTAATCGCCATTAAATCCTTCAGCACAGTGACTTTTTTTTTCTTGCTACCATTTGATTATTTTCTTCAGTTAAGGCAAGCTCTCAAAGTGGGTAATTCCTACAACCTAGAGATTTCATACCAGAGTGCCCCTCATTAGCCAGAATAGAATAAGTCATTTGCAGACTGAAGGGGATATTGAGTTTGTTTCTGACTTATACAGCTTAGGAGTGTTAGTGGAGTTGAGTAGAATTGTCTGGTGTTAATCAGAGTCAGTTTGAAAGATGTACCTTAGCTGATAGGAGTTATTACTGTAGTGTAAATCCAGTGTAATGAGGTTGAAGCTAAAATATTTTTTTTCTGACAGGCATTTGACCTTAAGGAGCAGCGGTATGTGGCGTGCAAAGTTCACCAGTTGAATAAAGACTGGAAAGATGATAAGAAAGCTAATTATATAAAGTAAGTATACTGAGGCACATGGCATACTTTGAGTTACATGGAGAAACACAAACATAAATTGGGCACCTCTAAAGCATTTTGGGCTTGATGAGGGTTTGTTTGAAATAGTTAGGAGGACCACTACTCTGTAATGGTTTGGACATATTGAATGAGACTAAGAGATTGATTAAGGGATTGTACATGAATGAGGAGGAGGGATAGAAGAGAAAATTATAATTAAGGATGAGGTGGATGGATGGAATGGAGAGGAAAATTAATAAGATTGGTGTGGAATGGTGAGAGATTGAGGATGAGAACATTATGTGAGTTCGGTGGGAGGAGTGGAAGACTGAGGACGTGAGGAAAGGATGTAGTAGAAAGGTATATAAATGAGAATAGTGTGGGATGGAGAGAGAGATGCCCTTCCTGATGTCACCCGGTGGTTCTTGGGTAGGTTCAAACACTGGACCTGTCAACTGGTAGCTTGGACATGAACCCAGTAGACCAAAGGAGCTCCCATTGCAAGCTAATTAACCATAGTAACTTTTAACTGTTCTCTGTTTCAGACATGCTATTAGAGAGTACAATATCCAGAAAAAGCTGAACCACCCTCGTATTGTACGGCTCTACGACGTATTTGAGATTGATGCCAACAGCTTCTGCACTGTGCTTGAGTACTGTGATGGTCATGACCTCGACTTCTACTTAAAGCAGGTAGGTGTATACAAGGCACACACACTCCTTGGTGCACCTCTTTGCTTAGTACTGTATGTAGTGTGCAGTGGATCCTTTTCATAACTATCAGCATCTTCCTCCCTACCCATACAGAAGTTTAGATTTAAGCAGATTGGATTGGAATACATTAAGGAGGGCAGTTTATTGTGGCAGGGGAGATTAATGATGATTGGTGATGGAGAGGTTTTGAAGCATTTTTATTGCAGCCACCCTTGTTGAAGGAAACTGGGATTTAGTGTCTGGCAATAGGTAGATAATTAATATACTTGTATTTTTTTCAGCATCTGTTATCCCTGGGGCTAGGGGAGAGAGAATACTTTATGTGCCTTTATATTCTGCCAACCAGCTTGTACTGCCACCTCCCTTGCAGGTGCTCCAAAATATCAAAATGCTTTGCGTCATCTTGTTATTCCTTCTCCCTAACTCCAGGTTCAGAGTTTTTCACATCTGTGTTGGTTAATTACGTTTGTTTCTCGTAGGAAGTCTTTTATCATCAATACAGAGGCCTGTCAATAAAAAGATTTTGTACTGTGGTGGAAATATTACCGTAATAAGTTGGAAAAAAATTAGCTGAGTAACATACGAAACGAAAGTTTCAGATGACTTCACCCGTCGTACGAGGCAGAGGAGCAAAGGTAGGCCCTAATAGTCCATGTAGTTCCAGAATGTTTCGCTTGTTATTGTCTGAAGCTTGCGTATGTTATTAATATGCTCCTCCTCACTACATGTATCTCTTTGTCATCAATCTTCAGTGAAAAATTAAAACTTACATACAGTATCATGTATAGTGGTGAAGAAAGTTTTTTATGAATAAAAAAAAAAAGTGAATACCACACAAAAAAATCCAGGATGGCTTCCATTGCCATATGGGGCAATTCTTCATCAGAGCCTAGCAAATCAGTTCAAGTTCTGTTCTTCCGATTTTTCATACAGTGTATGTTATTTGTGCAATGAATATAATGTATTAATTCATAGACATTAACAGTGAAAACTAAAGCCATGTTACTGAAGCGACAAATGAAATGTGTGACAGGAGAAGGAGCACGAAGGGTGAAAGGGGTATGAGTTTTGGTGCAAGACACATGAGCATTTGATGCTGTACTTGATTGTTCACAATTTTACTCCAACTTCCTCTGTGATACATAACCTGGGTAATATACTGTATTTGTGTGTTCGTACAAGAGTGGTTATAAAATAGTACATGTTTTTATTGTGTGTGTATAGTAGAACTGCACTTTCATGTCAGGTGTATGCAAGCCAGCAATATAGAGTTTAGTATTAAGTGTGCTGGTAGGTCAAACAGCTGGTGGCAAGTGAATGAAGTTTTGATGATCATCATCAAAAAGTTTACTTAAGCACTGGAAGGTAGATTGACACAGGGAAGGAAGGTGGCTGCTGCTATGAAGACCATGATACGAAACAGAGGTTTGAGTGGGAAGTCTACGAAAGGTTTGCATGTGTTAGTGTCCACATCAACGAATAAACGTGAGTTACTGGTATGGTATGAGAGCGAAAAGTCATGGGTAAAAGCAATAGAAATAGAATTATTGAGGAATATGTGTGAAGTATAGAATAGATAGGATAAGAAATAATGTAAGCTGCAGAGTAATAAAGTTTCCTGATAGCGGTGTAGAAGTGTGTGTGTGTCCTTGGGTGGTATGGGCATCTGGAGGGAATAGATGTAGAGTGGGGAAAGGGCATATGGGAATGAGTTTGAAAGGGGAAGGTGCGATAGGCCGAAATGATGATGGATAGATATGGTAAATGAATTCATCACAAAATGAGGCATGGAAGCTGATGAGGCAAGAGAATAGATGTAGAGTGGGGAAAGGGCATACGGGAATGAGTTTGAAAGGGGAAGGTGCAATAGGCTGAAATGATGATGGATAGATATGGTAAATGAATTCACCACAAAATGAGGCATGGAAGTTGATGAGGCGAGAGATATGACCGGAGACTGAGTTGTTGGGTTGAACTATGTTCAGAGAAGCACCTGACAAGAGTTTGGCACCCCCTTCCCCCCTTTTTTTCTTTACATATAATAATTGACAGATTAATTGTCTAGTAGGTATATGTAGTAATAGTAATAGTAGTAGTTGTAGCCACAGGTTCATCTGAAATGTGAACTCAGTGGGCATAAGGCTAGTAGCCCATTTCTGACAGTCCACCACCCTCCTTTCAGGAGATAGGGAGTTGAGGGATGTTTGCATAATTGACCTGGTTATGTTGGTACTGCTGCATAACGGCATCTCTCTCCAGCACCCAAGTGTATATGAAGAAGTTGGGGGGAGATGTAGATGGTTAAGCCTGTGAAGTTGGAGCCAGTTTTCAGGGAGCATGAACAACATTCGAATGATTAACCCATTCCATTGGGCATATTGTAATTCTCCCATTTTCGTACTTTCTCTTTTTCCTGCTTATCTGGATCCTACCTCATCCCATCCTTTGATGGGAAAGAAAGGATATAATGACAGTGATTCGTAAGTACCACTTAGTGGTACTGTACCGATGTCTCATTATATTTTCAAATATTCATACATATTAAGTTATACTTGGTGTTCTGTTTCATATTTAAACCGCCGCATGCCAGTGACGTACATGTATGTTGGGCCCTGCATGCGCACAAAATGCCAGCGACGTACATGGACGTCATCGATTTAAGATATTTGCCAAAATTCAAAAATTCAATTTTGGCACGAGGTATTTGGAAGGGATACTCCCGCGTCTGTTTAGGCATAATACCCTTACCAGGAGTCATCACATCGTCCCTCCTCCCACACGGGGCTCTGTCAACTCAGTCCCGCTTTGTGAGTGAGCACCATGGCATATCGCGGTATTCCCTACCACGAGATTGACGAGCTCCTGAACATCCCATACAATGGAGAAAGTGATTCACCCATTGATGATGATGTTGCTGATGGAGACTATGTCCAACCTGAGTTGGAATCAAGCATCGAGGATGAGATTCCATCCCCAAGAAGGGTGAGGTATATGGCTGTATCTCACCCTGCACCACCACGACCACCACTTCCCACCTCACCATGCCGCTCTCATTCCATGGATGATTCCTCTAGTGATGAGGAGTACGAGGCCAACCTCTCAGGTGAACATCAGCTGCCTTCGTGGGTAGGATTGCCCAGGTAAAACGAGAGGAGTGGGGAAGAACTATTTATTAAAAAGTACAAGGTGAGCAGTGTTTTGTTCTGTTCATGTGGTGCATGACGATACCCGCCACTTCCAGCCCCACTCCACGCTGCCTTTCCCCAACCCATCACCTCCACCGCACCTGAACCTCCCTGCGCTTCCTCTCCACAGCCTCAAATGGTGGAGAAAGGGGTAAAGGGGAAGGGAAAAGGGAGGGGGAAGAAAAGTGCGAGTCGTGGGGAAAGTGAGGAAACAAGTTTAATTCCCCAGTCTTCTCACCAGTCCACTACCAAATTTCCTCCCCATACTGACAACGCTACCAAATTTCCTCCCCATACTGACAACAACAACAGAGGTGGCCCTATTGGTGATGAGGGTGAAACTGAAGGAGGGGGTGAAGTCACATGGGAGTGGGAAGATGGGAGCAATTCGGTTCCTTCATTCATCCCTTCACAGGCGGTGATATGGTAGGTTGTACTGTGCCGGAGCTGACTCCCACCTCAAGGAGAATTGATTTCTTTAAGAATTTTTTAACGAGGGAGCTTAATTTTGAGAACCGTTCTCCCAACACCAATGCTGCCTTCTACCAGTGTGTGGAGTGTGATGCGGGGTTGTGTCTAATCCCATGCTTTGAGGAATATCACACCCTCCTCCACTACTAAGTCTTGAAAACTTGTGGTATGTGGGAAAAAAGATGCCTATGAGTGTTACTGAAATGTACAATATATATAAATTAGTGTAAGTTATTTCATAAGTAACTGTAATGTATAATATATGAATTAGTGTAAGTGATTTCATAGTAAGTTCAGTGTAAGTACTGCATATAAAATTAGTGTAATGTGTCTTGTGTGTTTGAGAAAAGACACACATATTGAGTACAGTGTGCAAGAATAATTTGTTGTGCGAAAAAGAAAGATGCAAATGCAAAATATGTATGGGCAAACACTTGTGTGAAAATTAGAAAATCCAATAATACGATCATTATTGGAAAAATGCCACTCACTTACTTTTTTTTTTTTTTTATGCAAGGAGAAGGGAGAAAAAGTAAACAGATGGAGAGAACACTTCAATGAACTGTTGAACATAGAGAATGAAAGTAATGCAAGTATAAGTGGCTGGGGAATGGCAGGGAGAAGGAGGGTTGTGAGAAGAGAGGAAGAAATCACCAGGATGGAAGTGGTGGAAGCAATGAAGAAAGTTAAAATGGGGAAAGCCCCAGGAATTGATGGAGTGTGTGGTGAAATGCTGAAGCATGGGGGAGAGATAGTAATAGAATGGATGTGGAAGGTGTGCAGATTGGCTTGGGAGGAGGGTAGAGTCCCGGAGGATTGGAAGTCAGGTATAATTATTCCTCTGTACAAAGGAAAAGGGGAAAAAGCAGTGTGTGGTAATCATAGGGGCATTTGCCTTCTCAGTGTAATAGGAAAAATATATGGTAGGATACTTATTGACAGAGTTAGGGAAATTACTGAGGAATTAGTTGGAGAAGAACAAGGAGGTTTTAGGAAGGGAAGAGGTTGTGTAGACCAGATATTCATTCTTAGATCC
>JAGKTI010003448.1:39444-57501 GCA_018397915.1 Birgus latro
AATACTGCACTTCCCATAGTGTTACATTCCCTTGGCAGCATCCAGTCAGTACTAGTACTTAATTACCCACTTCAGCTTAAGGATGTACTTTTATTTTTAGTTTTTGCAGCTTCCTTTCCTCCCCCCCCCAATAGAATTTTTGAACTGAGGGGATTAGCTATAGTCTTCATTTACCTTTCAGTAGGCAGGGTCATTTCTTAATGCAGTAAAATTGTTTGGAGGTTGCAGAATCAACTGATAATCTTTATAAAGTTCATTAGGTGTAGTGTGTCTGATTATGTATTAAATATGCTGTCAGTAAGGTACGGTATGTTATAGTAAATGAATAATGGTGTTGGGTGCCTTCATGTGGTGGTACTGTTATAACCAGGAATCTCAGCTGCCTGGTTATGCAAATGTCCCCCAAAAGGGAGGTGTGGACTGCAGGAGGCGGGCAACTTAACCCTACACTCCACTGGGTCCACACTGAGATGAGCCTGGGATTGAAGCTACTACCGCAAGAATACCGTAATATGCTCAGGATCTCTTAAGTACCCCTCAGTTGCTGTTGTAAATATGTTGCTTTTGTGTGGTATTTCTGTAATTGTAACCAAACTCTCACCCTTCAGCACAAGACTATACCGGAGCGAGAAGCCAGATCTGTGATTATGCAGGTAGTGTCTGCGTTAAAGTACCTGAACGAGATCAAGCCACCGATCATCCACTATGACCTCAAGCCAGGTAAGGGAATGTCACCATTTGTTTGGTGACATCTTAAATCTATTTTTTTGGTTATCCATCCATTAATCTAGGCCAGAGTTGTCAGTTCCCTACCATAGGATGTAGGTATGGTGTGGGAGATTTGGGAAACACTAATCCTTTTCATTCCAGGAATTTTCATACAGTGAATGAAATTCAATAATAATGATCAGTGTACAGGTGAGTCAGTAAGGTAGAGACACTATTTTTATCTATTGGATCATATTTAGACTGGCTAGTGCCCAGTTCAGCAGGAAATAGCCATCTCCACCACTAAGCAAGACGAGTGTTTCATTACTTGTACAGCCACTCATCAAGCATGAGCAAATGTTTTGTGCCATTAAGAAATGTGGAAAATTTGACAAATTAGTTGTGGTTTTGGACGACATATCTCGAAGGGAATGTTACAGCTCAGGGATTAAATTGGCTACCGGTATGTTTGTTTTAGCCACGATTTAAGTAGACCATTTTTGTGTTCCCTTTGAACTGACTGTTTATTTGCTAATCATCCTTTAAGAATACCATGTGGATGTTCCCCTGAAAGAGATCATTGTTGGTGTTCGAATCCAGTGATATAATACATATATATATACAGTATGACCTCACTACAACGGACTTCAGTACACCAGAAGTCGCTTTTTTTGGAGTCAGGGAGCCGACCGGAATTATTTCTTATATATCAGGAAAACTCCGAAAAAGCTAGAAGCATTCCGGACTGCCTAACTTCATGGTGGGTGGCCATATTCTCCGTGCAGTTTGTATGTTCGTGCGTTGGTTGGTGGTGGGCTGGCAGTGTAGCTATTGTTCTAAGTGTACAGTACAGTATTTGAAAAGTGTTTATGATTAAGTTATACCCACTATGTTCTTTCTAAATGCTCATAAATTAGAAAAGGGGTCTGCATTAATATTAAGACATCAAGCTTTTAATCACACGGCGAGCGGTGTGTGTGTGTGTTCGTGCTTCAGTTCGTGGTGAGCTGGCGATGTAACTATTTTTCCTCCACATCATTTCCCCCCAACGTCATTTTCCCTAAGTCCCATATTGCTCGACGGTGACGAGTAATAAGTGAAATATACAAAGTGAACATATTTGTTTGTAAGATTGTAAAAATTATGGTGTATAAAGTGTACAGTACAGTATATGAAAAATGCTTAAAGCACACAAGGTATGGGTTACACCTCTGATTCCAATCCACGATTAAGCTCTTGTCAGTGAAGACAATTGGGACAATGATTCACTGTTCCTTGATGATGACCCTGAAGATAATGGGAAATGATTTTGAAGGATTTGCTCTGAAGGATCCTTCATCAGGTGATCCAAGTGAGTCTGAATGGTTACGTTAGGAAACTTTTTTTTTTTTTTTTTTTTTTGTCCAAGCTTTCTTGAATTTTACTGTGTCATGCAATAAATTATTTATAGTGGAATTTAAGAAAAAATAAGAGGCAAATGAGATATTACCACGAGTCAAAATGAACTGGTAGAGGTGCAGCAGGATGGTGGCCATGATGCTTTTAATAAGTGAAAATATCTTATTTTGTGTGTTATATATGGCCTTTATCAAGTCTAAACCTTGCTAAAATTATGCTGTGTAATGCAACGAATTATTTTTTGTGACATTTTAGAAAAGCTAAAAAGCAATAGGGATAGAAGGAACTGGTGGAGTGAAGCAAGATGGTGGCTATGACACTTCATGTATGAAAATTATCATCCTGTGAGTGTTACAGTGACCTTTATCGAGTATAAACCTAACAAAAACTGTACTATGTTATGCAATTAATTATTTATAGTGGTATTTGAGAAAAATTAAGAGGCAAATGGGTTAATGCCCTGATTTAGAAGGAAATGGTGAAGTGTAGTAAGATTGTGGCCATGATTTTTTTCATGTATGAAAATATCTTAGCAGGGGGAAATCCCTATGTTGCTTTTTTCGGAATATCACGTTTTTCGGAATGACTTGGGCCCCAATTAGTCTGTTCTAGTGAGGTTTTACTGTATACATATATATATTCATTCATTATCCAATCCTACGTCGCCCCACAGAGGAGCGTAGGAGCCCGGGGCTAGGCGAGTTGGTCTTGACATTTTAGATGAGAGTATATTTACTGTGTATGTATATATATATATATATATATATATATATATATAATGTAGGTAGGTATATGTGTGTGTGTGTGTGTGTGTGATTTTTGTGTTGCCTGTCCCTTGAATAATATTGTCAGCGCTCAGTCTTATGCTAAACTAGTGAATAATTTTTGGTATATCCGAATTGTTAGAAACACCTGGTGGTCTAGTAGTGGGAGTGATGACCTTACAGGAATTTTGTCCTCAAGAAGTGATGGGAGGCTTTGTGATCACGAAGGGACAATGACTGGTTGTCTAACTGTAAATTTACTGGACTAGGATAGCCTAACTTTGAGGCCCTAAACCTTTGAAGATGTTTAAGTGAGATTGGCTATATTACCTTATCCTGTGGTTCATAGTGACTGGAGGTTTTGCAGTCTGTTAGTGCCATCAAGGAAAGTATGCTGGTTGTCTGCCCATAAATTTACTAAACTACAATAGCCTAGTCTTTAGACCCTATACTTTGAAGGAATGATGTGGGATTGGCATCAGTCTTGTCATGTCATTCATCCACTTATAATCTCTGTATTTTCAGGAAACATCTTGCTGACTGACGGCAACATACTCGGGGAAGTTAAGATCACTGACTTTGGTTTGAGCAAAGTTATGGATGAAGACAGCTACCACCCTGACTATGGGATGGACCTCACCTCTCAGGGGGCTGGCACTTACTGGTATGTACCTCAAGTCCTGAAAGTTGAGTTACCATTCTTTCACCTTAACTTGGTGGAGATTTTCATCCTTTTGCAGCTTATTTTATGTAATTTTAGCTCATTCATCTTAACTTGGTAGAGATTTTCGTACTTTTTCAACTAACTACCCACAGCTCGATTGCAGATTATGAAAATATTGTGGCTGTATATCCTGTATATAGCAATTCTTAACTAGTGCAATATGTAGGTAGAAGAGGTGACCGAAACGTAACTTCTGGAGGTGAACCTTATATACTATGGGCAGAAGTTGCCCAGTTCCTGCTGTCTTCCGTCCTCCATTTGAGAAGGTGTTGGTGGGGGGGTTGGGAGGGAGTTGAGGAATGTATAACTTGGCTGCAGAGCTGCCTGGTTATAATGGTGTCATCTTTGACATCCCCCTTCAGCACCATTATTCCCTTGATAATATGTGTCATGTTGCATTTCAGGTACCTTCCACCAGAGTGCTTCATTGTGGGGAAGACACCGCCCAAGATCTCTAGTAAAGTAGATGTGTGGTCTGTGGGCGTCATATTCTACCAGTGCCTATATGGAAAGAAGCCTTTCGGCCACAACCAAAGCCAGGCTACAATACTTGAGGAGAATACCATCCTCAAAGCAACAGATGTACAGTTTCCAGCCAAACCTGTTGTCAGCAATGAAGCCAAAGTAAGTGTTGTATGCTGGCTGAGGTTTTTTCCTCCCCAGCAGAAATTTTATTTACCACCTTCTGGAATTCAGAACAGACTGTTGGACTGTAATTTTTAAATATTTAATGCCTGTGTCCTATTCCAATTTAAACTAGATTGCAGTGACTATCAGACAGGTATATATGAAGCTACAGAATGTTGTGAAATATTTTTGGCTTATCTGATGGAGCCAGGATTCCTTGGGCTTCAATGGTGAGTGAATGGAAGCGTGACCCATTGAATTTGGCAAACTTAGGCTGTCTTGTCATTGCTACTTATCCTTCCCTAGGATGGGAAAGGAGGTCCAAATGACGATGATGCAGTGTGATGAAACAGATGCATAGTACTGTATTACCATAAACATTTTTCAGAAATTGAAGTTTCTCAGTGTGTCAGATGTGGTAGTATCTGGGGTGAATGAATGCTTCCTCAAAACCAACAAGCTCCTACAAGGTGCTAGTGATTCGGGAGTACATATATTATGAGCACTCTGTGGCTTCTCAAGTTTTTCACAGCTGTCTAGTTATTGTGGTACCAGAATGACAATAGTGTCCCAGACATCCTCATGGAATATAATGAGGATCATCAGTTATACCAATCCCCATTTTTATTTGTCTAATCAGTGCTGTTGATTAGATAAATGCTGTCACATGCATGTTCGTACGTTATTTGTATGAAGTCAACTACAGTACTGTTCAGATGATTGTGATTATTACCAGAATAGAACTGAATTATACTGAGAAAACCGAATATTGTACTATTAACTCTCCTAACATTATCTTTGCAAAGTAGTAAATATTTCCTTGATCTTTTCTTTCAAGCAATTTTTCAGTGTAGGCTGGTGATTCTCAGCAGTTTGAATCTGGGTGGGATCCTTTGTAGTTTATTCATGTTGCTAACACATGATATTAATTAACCTAGGGTATGCATCTCATGCTGGAAGGGTTTGTTATAGTTGTATCTAACTTCTGTCTATGGGTGACTCTACACTGAGTGACAAGCCAAATGGTACAGGAAACCATTTACTATGCTGGGTGGTAACCATATAACCAAATTGTGGCGCCTAGTGGTTTACTGGGTAATTAAGGCCCTCTAATCAGATTGAGCCTGTGGAGATTTATAAACAAGGGGTGGTTGGGGTTTATTGCCCACGTCATTAATGCCACCCAGGGACAATTGAGACTGGTTACTTTCATCTTAAATGTCAGGACCAACTTTCCTAGCCCCGGGCACCAACACTCCTTCATGGGGCAACTCTGGATTAGATGATGATGATGGTGATATATATATACAGTATATATATATACAGTAGTGTTATGTGGATGGTAGTGAATGAAGGATGGAGTATCTCAGATCTGATGTTATCATATGATGCTGTGTTAGTTGCTAATAGTGAACAAGAGGTATGCATGTTTGGTTCAGAGTTTTATGGATCCCTGTGACCATCGTGCTTTGAAAGTAAATGCAGATAGGAGCAAGGTGATGGTTGTTGTAGAGAAGGTGACTCCCTGTATGATGTGATGGTGAATTCAGGTGAACTTAGATCAGCGAGGGAGTTTAAATACCTGAGTGCAGTGACAGGAGGAGGAGGAGAAATGTACAAAAGAAGTAGGAAACGGGGAAGGTAAGTGGCTGGTGCTGTGAAGGCCTTGATATAAAACAGGTCTGAGTGTGATGGCTGACAGGTTAGCATGAAGGAGTTCTAGTGCCCACATTAACATATGCATGTGAGACTGTGATGAGAAATATTGAAAGTCCAGAATAAGAGGGGCAACAATGGAGTTTTGAGGAACATGTTTGGAGTTCTGGATAGGATAAAGGGTAAAGTGAATCATGGAGGATGTGAAGTAATGAATCTGTTGACACTAGTTGAAGAGGTTGTGCATAGATGGTATGGTCATGTGGAGAGAAATGTTGTAAATATTGTTGGAAGAAGATGCCACTGAGCAAGTTTGAATATGGGAAAAGGCATTGTCAGCCAAGAAGAGGATGATTAAATATGGTAAATGAGAGTTTAGGAAGGCAGGGTATGGAGGTAGTTAATGCTAGGGAACTGACAGGGGTTGGAGCTGTTTAAAGGAGGTTTGCTTGAGTGTATGACGAGGGTTTGGCATCCCTATTTTTACCCAGTAATATGATGGTTGTCAGAGTGACTCTAGCTGATTTGTAATGTGAAGTGTGTCTGTGTACTTGGATATTTATGCCCATGAGATGGAATGAAAATATTGTAATAAATTCATTTTAAATTGAGTTTAAGCATCATTAATTTAACTTGTCATTTTGAGTTATTTGAGAGGAGCATGTGGAGTCACATGGAGAGACAGACTAACAAATGAGGAAGTGAAGGAGCGTTGTGGTGTGGATGTGGACGTGATAGGAAGCGTTAGGAGAAACACGTTAAGGTGGTTTAGGCATGTGGAGAGGATGGAGAGTGAAAGACTGACGAGGAGAGTGTATGTGAGTGAGGTGGAGGGGGAGGGGGGAGGCCGAGGATGAGATGGAGGGATGAAGTGGAGAGGTACATGAGAGAGGGGGGTGTGAGTTGGGAGCAGAGTAGTGATATGGCAGTGGACAGAGCGACGGAGGCGATTTGTTTGTGGCCACCCCGTGTGGGATTGAGGCGTCTGGCAATAGATAGATAGATTTTTACTTTTTATTCTCTTTGTTTTCCTTTTTTGAACATGCTACGACAAAGTACAACTGTTCAGCTTTAAAGTGACACCAAAGCCAGCATTCTGTCACAGAAGTATATTTACAGAGACCGATCAAAGAAAAAGATTACTAAGCGAATGTGGCCAAGAATCATACAGAATTGTGCATCTTTTTTTCTTTTGCTTTACTGCACTATAACAAGCATAAATAGCCATAAACTACAGCATACATCATTGTAAAGATAATTTATCGTAGTTTTGTGTGATTGAAAACTGATTTAGATGTCTTCATTACTTATTCTTGGCGAATATTTTTCTACGGCAAGGTATAAATTTTTGGTTTTCGCCAAACTTCAACTCCTCATTATGACTCTAATGTCTTTGTTTTCCTTTATGGAACATACTGTGATAAAGTACAACTATTTAGCTTTAAAATGACACCAAAGCCAGCATTCCGTCATGGAAAGTGTAATTACATGGACCGATCAGAGGAAAATATCGCGGCTCAAAGATGCGGGCCAGCGCGAGAGCGGCTGACTCAAGGACAGACGTAATCTGACCAGGGCTGAAACCTGCTAGGGTTAGTTGGGCATGCTGTTGATTAGATCTCATTCAATTAGTTCTCACTATTTCAGATTTTTCTTGCCCTCAGAACTGCATCCTGTCATTGGGTGGGAAAAAGAGGTCAGGATGATGATGATGATGATGAATAAATATCTTTGTAAATAGTACGCTAATGACCCACTTCTCCTTTTCAGCAATTTATTCGGTGTTGTTTAGCTTATCGGAAGGAAGACCGCAATGATGTGTTGACGCTGTCTTCCAACCCGTACCTTTCCCCACCACTACCAAAGAGTGGTCGGCAGTCAGCTAGCAGTCACAGCAGCCAGCAGCAGGCAGCAGCAGCGGCCTCAGCAGTAGCCCAGGCAGCAGCGGCCCAGCAGCAGCAGCAGCAGCAGGCTGGCTACCAGCAACCCTTCTCCACCGGCCTCCTGGGGCTGGCCAACATACACTCCTCCACCAGTTCATAATGACACGCCGCCATGCCCCGCCACCCCCAACCCCGCCCCACCGCCCCGCCCCACTTGCCCCACCGTTACCCCCTACACCACCCTCGCCCTCACTCAGCCTCATGCCCATAGTCCACAACACTGAGGGTGTCTTCCTCCTGTTTCACCAACTGTTGTGTTTTTGGCAGTGATTTGACTTTTGTTCATTTCATTTCTATCAGTGATGTAAATTACCTGTGCAAGTTTTCTAAGCTTTCAGTAGCCATGACAGTAAAATTAAGCTTTACTTTACAATGGATGAAACACTTAGTAGCATTGATAATCTGAATTGGGATCCAATGAGTTGATATAATAGAAACATATGCATGATTACTACTGCCAGTATCTGTAGATTTGTTTATAAGCATCCAAAAAGTGGGAACCAGGAGAGTGGGAAGGTGAGTGAGGAGGCAGGAGGCCCCAGCATGGTGTGAGGGCGGCAGGGACTGGGGTGGCAGACAAGGGCAATGGGGCTGAGGCTCAACACAGCACTAGACTCTCAGTGTTCCTACTTGCTGCCACAACCACACACCAGGAGGACTTTGAACCAGGAGAACCAGTAGTGGGAGTGGTGCCAGTGTGCAGCTGGAAGGTATTCCATGTAGAACAGTTTAAAAAGTGTATGCATATTTATATTTGTATATGTGTATATATATACATACACCATGTATGTATATATATGTGTATATATATAAACAGATTTTATCAAGCCAAAGCTGTGACTAATTAATTACTGAAGTCAAACACTATACATACCAGTTTCCTTTTACTAGAAGCCAGCTTTATGGTACAGAGTGTGATGATGACATGTAAATTGAGAGAGTAACTCTAAAGGTAGGAACACAAACAGTGAGTGTGGTGCTTCATCACTGCAGTGTTCAAGTGTTGCGGGTGAATCGGGCTATGCGGAGGACAGCACTTTTGTTGCTTCCACATCAAGTGGCGACAACGGGTAGGGCGGCCAAGCGAGGCAGATCGCCACTGACCGATGTGATGTGATATTGTGTAGTCGTGCGTGTGACGTGTGGGTGTCTGGCATAGGTTGTGGGAGAGCAGCAGCCAGTAGCCAGGTGTGATATATCTATGAAAGTGAGCTAACAGTAATGTGACATTCAGGAAAAAAAAAAAAACTGTAAATCTGCATATTAGAACTTTTCATTGGATGTTGCCTTTAAATATAGCAGCTGAATTGTGGCCACTCGGCTGTGGCAGAGTTGAAACTTGGAAAATTGTGGAGACTGTCCTGAAGTATCCTTTGGTCAAAATTTTTTTGTAGACTCATATTTAAGAATTGTTGAAAGTAATAAGAATACCGTGAAATCAGAAAAGGAAATTTGTTAGTTATGGATGTTCATAAAGTTTGGTGCTACAGAATCTAAAATGAAATTCAATTTTATCCTATTTTCTGAAGTTTAAGTGAAGTATCCTAAGAAGGAATCCATTAATTCATTCCTGCGGAAATAGGCTATATACACAAAGCATTACATAGCTCCCACCTTGTTCATGTACATTGTCTATTGATATTCCTCTGTTTACTGATATTCCTCTTCTGCTGCAAGTGCCGTGTATTTATGCAGAACACAGACACACTGCTCCCGTTGTGGTATGAACGGCAGCCCACATAATAGTCTACAGATCACCACAGCTTATATTGATTATATTGTATGTATTTTAATGTCATTTTTAGACATGTGAGATACTACCTAGTTTTATATGTGTTGATTATTTTTCAGTCTTTGGTTTCCCCCCCTTTTTTTTTTTTTTTTTTGTGGGATAGATTGATTTTGTGGTGGTCAGCTATAAATTTAATTAAAAATCAGTTGGCTGTGTGTCGACTGAAGCCTAATTCGCTAACATAGTCACACAGAGCTGGGGAGATGATGGGTGTAGATCTTATGTTGGTGTCCTGTACCTGACAATCTGATGTAGGCCAAAAAAGAAAGATAGAAAGAAAAAAAAAATATGAATAAGTAATCCATTTTTAAAAAAATGTTTGACATTTTTAATTTTTATTGTAAATGAGACAATTGTATGTTTATCAGAGTATGTTATAATTTGAATTTGATAACTGATATACAGTATTGCAAAAGGGTTGAGGCAATTAACATGAAAATAGATGCCTTTTCATCCTGATGTTATGTTCCTAATTATGCCTTGACTATGTGATTGTGTTTGTGTTGTTGCAAAGTTCTGTTTAGGATAGTGTTGTCAGCCTTATGTAGTGAAAGGCTATTGGCACAGTATTGCAATAATACTGGACTGCTTGGTACATGGGACTTTGACATGAATTTGTTTAAATTATTTTTTTTTTTAAATATATATGTAGTCTGGAAAAATCTGTAGAGGTTACTGTTAGGTTAACTTCTCAAAGGTTCAAAGTGTGCCCCTGTAATGTGATGTTTTCATTTCAGGTGCAAAAAAAAAAGTTGTGATTGCCATTCTATAGGACATTACTCTGTGGAGGAACCAAATCCACATAGGGAAATAAAATGAATTTCCATATGTAAGTATAGGTCATCCAACCATTCTTCCATCATATAGAATTGGATGATGGATGGATGGATGGGCATAATAATGAATCCATTTGAACAATTCATGGCACTGAAATCAAGATGTACTCTGTATTTTGTTTCAGTACACCACTTGCCTCACAAGAAGCTGAAGCTCCTGTGACGAACAAAAAAAGAAAAACAAAAAAGAGAGAGAGAGAGAGAGAGAGAGACATTCATGATTAAACCCAACCTATCTAACCTATATTACTTGGTCAAGGTAGATTGTACAGTACTTACTCCTCTGAAGGGAAAGGCAGGAAGTGGCATCGAAGTCTCGTGTGAAAATCTCGCCCAGCTCAGATTGTGTACAGGGAGGTACTCATTTGAACTTCCCCCCTTCTTATTTCCTCAGCTCTCACCACTATCAACTATTTTTTTTTCTCCCCCTTTTTTGGTTAAAGATTTATACCGCCATTTGGTCTGTTGCCGGCCATTGTGATAGTTATCGCTCTATACTTGTAAAATTCTATCATGTTATGTAAAATGTAATGCATAAATAAACCAATAAAACAACTTGGTCAATTTAAATTCTTGTAGGCCTAAGCACCATGTGAATTCCCTATTTGTTTGTTTGTTAATATGACTTTTTTTCTAATGGATCCTTATAATCTTTTCATGCAAAGAGATTATGGTTTTATTTAGTTTGGAAATTTGGGTAACGAACTTGTTGCATTTTTCACGTTCATTCAGTTCAGTTTGAAGCGTTGGGCTTATTTGATGACTGAACACACCAGCACCTCACAAAGGTATACTGGTAGTCTCATTTAGGAGCTATACCATAGTACTTCAAACACAGGACTGGCCAAGTATTTTTCATTTGCGTTTTGTCTCTTAAAATGTACACAAAGGAGTAAGGATTTATTTGTGCATGTCCCTTCAGTAGATTGAAAGCTCGAGCATTGGAGGGAAAGGTGTTTTCTGTAATGAGATTTTAGAAGCTCGACATCTTGGTAGAAACGTAGTCCAATACAGTATTAGAAACTGGCAATGCCACAGTTGGTTATTTAATGTAATTTATAAACAAAATCAACCAGAAAACCCAAATAATGCATTTTAGCTTTTCACTAATCCACAGGATCAACCCCTACAGCCCAAGGAAGTCTTTCGTGTTTATTCCTGCTGCCAGCTGACTGTTTAAATTAGGTTTGGGGAGACCTTTCTTTGTGGAGGAGTTTCCTTGACTTTTGTTTCTAACCCCTTCACTGTGAGAGGTTTTCCAGTAGATGAATACAAATCATCTGGAGGTTACAACAACTACTCGTAAGATATAAAATGCCATCATAGTGACGGTTACTGTGAAAAGTAGATTTTCTGGTGAACCTGGACCATTTCTCCCAACAGTGTTATGGCCAACTAGTTTACTGTTGAGTCATATTCACTTAATGGCAACCATCTAGTCTTCCACTAATTATAATATGTATGGTAGCAGAGGCAAGATGTCTTATATTCTTCATGATCTTAGGAAATCTGTATATTACAATATAGCTGATTAATGTGTGGTTCATTTTTAATAAATATAATGAAATTACTTTCTTTTAGGGTTTGTTTACCATTCGTTTGATATACAACTATTCTAGGAATGACCAAAATTGCTCCCAGTTGTGAAAGAAATAATTGATTTTGATCTTGATAATTTGCTTATTTACAGTTCATGAAAGTAAGTAATTTTTTGTGTGTATGATACAGAGCAGAAGTGACTGATACACCCATGTCAGGCCTGTAGCTGGTACGGTGATTACAAAGCCTAGCAGCAGAGGAGTGAAGGTACGAGCAGTGAGGAGAATGGTGGAAGAGCTGTCATCACTTGGGAAAGTTTGATGCAAAGGAGGTAAGTACGGGCAGGTAACTTGAGGTTATCCATTCATCCACACACATTATACAGTCCTTGCCCTGTAAGGAGGACAGGGTTCCAAGGCTAGGCTACACAGTTCAGCTATATTTAGGGCAAGGGTTGTGGTAGGTGGGGGCACCCACCATCCACTCACTCAATGCAGTGTTGCTTTGGGTGTCTGCCCTTTCCTCTCTTCCTTCTGATTGTCTTTCCTTCATTCTTTCCACTTCCTTCAGCCTACGGGTGACATACACTCCTTACACTTTCTTTCTTTCACTCTTTCCTCTTCCTTCTGCCTATGGGTGACTCTACACTGAGTGACAAGCCAAATGGTTTCCTGTATACCAGGAAACCATTTACCACGCTGGGTGGTAACCATATAACCAAATTATGGCACCTGGTAATTTAGTGGGTAATTAAGGTGCTCCAGTCGGATTGCGCTCATGTAGGTTTATATTCAAGGGATTGTTTGGGGTTTATTGCTTACATAATGCCACTCAGGAATGAATGAGGTTCGTCACTTATCTTAAATGTCAGAACCAACTTGCCTAGCCCCGGGCTCCTGCGCTCCTTATGGGGTGGCATAGGATTAGATGATGCATGGATGGATGGACTAGACCCATGTTGTTCTAACTGGTCCAAATTTTGTCTTTCTGTAGCTTCTTTTATGCAGCTCATTGGTAGAAATAGATTACTGCAGCTGTATCCTGTGCATAACACCTGTTTGTGACTAGTATTCTAATTTTAACCTGCTGACCAAACATTCAAGATAGAGATGGAAATTTTATTTCAAGTTAGAGGAACAGGAGTACAGTTACTGCCCTTGATTGGAATTTTGTATGAGGTAAAGTACAGTTTCTTTGGATTTAAACACTTATAAGTGACACAGTTGGAACATCTTAACCCACTAGACTGTCAGGCATCCATTTGTTCACCTAAATGGAATTATTTGAAACACCAGGACTCATAGAATCTGGAGCGTATGTTGGGTGGATGATTGATTATTCGTACTTTTACCTACATTCCATATTAATTGCTGTCGGTGGCTTGGTGATAGATGGTGGCGACCATCATCCACTCACGATGTAGTGCTACCTACTTCTTTCTTCACCTTTATCATTCTTTTTCTGTGTCTGCCCTCCTCTCTCTCTTTTTCTTCTCTTTCCTGTCACTTTTCAGAACTCTTCTTTCCTTTTCAGGTGCCTTTGCATTGAGTGAAAAGCCTAATGGTTTCCTGTAAGCCAGGAAACCATTTACAATGGTGGGTGGTAACCATATAACCAACCCATACGTGCTCCCTATGATCAACAAATGGGTTGGCAGAGGGTTAGTACCCCTCCCCGTAAAACAACTAACTCAAACAGCCATCCTTTACGGAATTATGGCGTTTGGCTATAGATAGATACATCCGTGAAATGCAAAAATTTGTTAAGATCTATTATGTTTGCCCAGCAGTCTCCATTCGTGAGTAAAAGGGCACATTTGCGTATTAGATTTTTATTTTCTTTGCGTATTTACACAAGGGTGCCTTTACTTTAGTGCAGTGAGGGATCTTATGCAGTGTCAGTCTTTACATACTAATCCATTGCCTGATGCTGTGTGTTGTGAAGGATGGCCTCAACAAAATGACTTCCAGGCGTTTGTCCCAACTCGGTAACAAGTTTTCTTCCCATATTAAACCACTCTCCCTCACGTACTTTTTGCACACTATCTTTCCATCTCGCTTCAAGTCTCACTGCTTTTCTTCCCCATGGATAGGTCTTTGGGATAAAATTAGGCAAATGATTCATAAAGTTGAGTTTAACTGTATGGATTTAGCATTTTTATTAAACCCTGCTATGATACAGTAATGATTTCCTTTACAGTACTTCGTTCAGCTTAAATCATCATAACCATATGGCTTAAGGAGGTATAAAGTTATGTAGAATTATACAATTAGGGTTAGCTTTGGTTAACTATGGTGTGTGTTTGTGTTGCCACTAAGATTCTCTCAAAGGAACTGACATCATCAGAATAGGAGAACAGGACATCATTCAACTGTGTGTCATACTTGGGTGCCTTCAGATATGTAGGTAATGTAATTAGCAAGGATGAGTTTAGAGGATCAAATGTGAGAAAGGGTATTGCAGGGAAGGTGGGTTGCAGATACAGTACATTTATTGAAGCTGGGGACAAGGAATGGGGAGGTTAGATTAGAAATTGCCGTTGCTTAACCCCAGTCTGTCTGGCCGAGCAGATCTTGATCATATGTAAGTAACTGCTTCTGTGGAGCCGTCTTGTAGGTACAGCAGAGTACATACACCGTGTTGGACTACCTTCCTCCCCTAGCCAGGGTCAGACTTTGAGCCTTCCCACGGGAAGGTGCGGGGAAATATGGGGAGGTTTGGCTCCTGAATGGTTGCTGCAGCCACCACGTGTAGGTTATCTGTCAGCGTCTGATTAGAAGTAAAGTGATCGTGGAAGTCAGTACAAAACAGCACAGTATTGTGATCCCCATACTACTGTACAGAAAAGAAGCTTGGAATGTGTTGGAAGGACACAAGTCAAGGGCAAGAGGAGTGGAAATGAGTTATGTGATAAGAACATGTAGAGTTACTCGTACATTGAGAGACAGACGTACAAATAAGAAAGTTCGTGAGCAGTGTAGCCTTGATGTGAATGTGTTGGAATTGTTAGCAATATGTAGGTGATATGTTCGTGGCAGTTACTTTGCTGAGGATTGTGGTAGCTAATAGTGATGGCTGCTGTGGTAGCTACTAGAGCGAGGACTGTGGTGGGACGAATCATGGCATGTACTTTGGTAAAGACTAGCATGGTCTGGGGAGAGGGGGGGATGTTAGTGGTACCAAAACACCAGGGCCTGGGTCCAAGAAGGCCTAGAAAGCAAGCCGGGAACATACTAATATGGAGTACTCAGAAATGCATAAAACTGAATCTAATAAGCTAACATGAGTGATTGTCTCTTCATATGCCAGTTTGGCCGAAGGATCATGGACCCATAACATTCACTAACACCAGGTCTCCAAGGTGTCTCTCCAAGGCCCCGGTAAAGACTTGTGGTTACTGAAGTGGTTGTGAGTCGTCTTCCTGCCTGGCAAAGATGGAAGGAGGTAGCACGGCACTAACAACCTTACTAACCTCCTCCTCCTGCCCCTCTTTCCAACCTTTTTCCAGCATAGCCGTGAGAGACAGCACTAGATCCTTCAGCCTCAGCACTCCAGGGGGCGGGGAGGAGGACCGATCAGCGACAGACAGGTCACTTTGGCTGTCAACTTCACTCTCCTGTTCCTAGTGAGTGCAAGGTAAATAAATTATGGAATAATTACACCCAGAATACACTCAGAACACACTTTCAGAATTACACTCAATTACAGTTTCGGAACTTCGCTTTCAGAATGACACCTTCCTCCTTAGTTCACGCAAGGTAACGTAAGGAAGAATTGCAGTTTCCCCTCTGAAGCATCACATCAAAGAAAGTCATTTATGAGCAGAGAAGTATAACCAACCTTTCTCAGACACACACACACACACACACACACAGACACGTCTACTTACGGTCTCTTCCTTAACCTGCTCGGCGAGGTGTTTAAGGGTCTCCAATTCGTGTTCCTTCAGGATGTGTCTGGGAGCTGGTGATGTCGATGGTGGCGGCCTCTCTGTTCTCTCCCTTGCTTCCCACACCATGCGGCCACCCCACGCCTTCTCGCCACCCCACGTCATCTTGCCATCCCACACCCTCGCCTCTGCCACCAGTACTCTGCCACCACCACCGCACCATACTGCCAACATGAACACTACCACCGTCGCCTGCACGTTCATCATCTGCACGAAATAGGTGATAGTGAAGTTTTGTAGAGCACTTTCCTTAGCGACAGATAAATAGATATATAGATAGGTATAGACACGGATGAGTGAATGAAAAGACTGATAGATAGGCAGATAAGCAGACAGATAGGTAAATAGACAAATAGCGAGAATATGCTCGTACTAACGTTCCTCATTGGATTTAGTGGTGTTGCTGGTATGGACTGGCGTGAGAGACTGAGCCAGAGTGTGTGTTCTTGTGTGTACCAGCGGACGTAACACCAGAACACTCACCGTAATATAACACCACGCCAGACACGCCTCCCTCATGCACTCTAGCACCCACGAGAGAGAGAGAGAGAGAGAGAGAGAGAGAGAGAGAAATATATATCCATAAACTGAGACAGACGGACAGGTAGATAAATGATGATAGATAAATAGATAGATAGATAGATAGAGAGAGAGAGAGAGAGAGAGAGAGAGAGAGAGAGAGAGATTCCCTATCGTTACCTGACCCTGCTCCTCCCCTCTCTCATTACTCAAGAGTGGTATGGATGGAGTTAGTTATTTATTTAGAAAATTAGTTGGTGAAATTCTGCCAAGGAACAGATACTCACTGAAAATTTTGATACCTAGATAAAAAGGAAAAATAAGGAATTGAAAAGGTCAGGTCAGGCCTAGATCTGCTACTGGTACTCATGTAATCCAGTACCACCTGTTTCATGGTCGGGTAGTAGGAGAGAGAAGCGGCAATCCCACTATCCTTGCCCGGTGAGGAGGGTGACTAGACATCCAGCAGGGCCCAAAAAATAAGTCAAAGAGGAAATGAGTTTCTTAAGCCATCGGCCACCTATAGTTCATCCACTTTAACTTGGCAGAACAACGTAATCAACCCTTCGTCTCTTCCATTGCACTTCTTCGTGACTAGCACCATATTCCAATGTCAATCCCTTGTTATAGCCCAGGATTCAAGATGGAGGGACGGCAATTTCGCGCCTATTTATAGTGAACAGGGTATTGTATTTAGTAACTTTTCAAAGGCAGAGTAATCCCCGGCCACCGACGCATCGTTTCCCAGTCACAGGCTATGTCAACTTTAGCAGAATATTCTTGGGTATGTTTGGGCTGCAAGTGCTGATAAATTTCCCTCTTAATCCAGAAATAACCCTTCAGTCCAAGTACGTGTTTTCCGCAAACGATTCTATTTCCTTTTTGAATTTTGTGGAAGGGAGGATTTACGAAACGTATTTACTTTTAGACTTCTTGTCCTCTGGTCTCTTTGCCACATGGACGCTCTTGCAGAGTGAATAAAACTGTATAGAGGTGGGAAGGACAAGATGAAGAACACGTCATTGATCCACTATCGTCATCATTTACATCTACATCACTAATACATAAGGAGGAAATGGGTCGGAATAGCTTGTGGAGTGTAATATAAAGCGCACATTAATATCGTTTAACTGGCGACAGAAGCTCTAAGCGTTAATAATGTGCAGTATTTTAGGGCAAATTTCTTGTGACGAAGGGGTTACTGAGGGTGTATCTAACTTCCAGGTCGTAAAATCCCCCCCTGAGTGGAGTATTAAAGGTAGTTGCAGCCCCAGGATTATCTGAAACGTGAACCCGGTCGCTTGCAGGATAAAGTTGCCGTTCTCAATCCACCATTCTTCTTTCGGCGGTGGCGTAGCTACGGATGGCCTGTGGGGGTGTGACCTTCCTCCATCCTACCCTCCTCCCCCTACGTTGTTATTATCGTAAGTCATTATATTGTTGTGTATGGTTTCTCAGTATTACTTTATACACCAAATTACTACATTCATATTTCCGATTCAGGTACAGTACTTTTTTCTTTACTAAATCATACGAAATAATGTTATATTTCTAAGCATATGGTAGAATATGCCTAGAGTCAGTTGTTTCGGGATACTGTTT
>JAGKTI010003449.1:474-15609 GCA_018397915.1 Birgus latro
TGAAAGTGGGGGTGCAACGATGCCACATATACCAACCTGCTCGTCGAGCCGGTCGCTGTTTTTTTTTGCTGGAGACTGTACAAGACATGAAAACAAACAACCCCTTCCTTACAAGTTACTGCATTCCATGACACCATCTCAACACTTTATGAAGTCCACCTTTCAGAAACTCTATTCAGTACTGTATATGTCTGGTGTCTATTTTTATGTAAAAGAAGGGTACAAGACAAGAAAACAAACAAACGACTTGTTCCTTACAAAAAGATACTTCTTAATACGACGCCATCTTGACACTACTGATTTGTTTATGAAGTGAAGTCCTTATGTACAATAATTTGAGATGTGATGTTTATGTCCATTAAAGTACAGTAAATATGTATCAGTATATAGAGATAAGTATTATTTTTCGTGAAATGAACTTAAAAAAATCAATAAAACCCATTTTTCATTCAAGAAAATACACAGGCCGTTAAATGAAGGAATACATTACCGGTATATCTCCAAATCAAATGCCTGAATGTTTTCAAATGCCTAATAATAATAATAACAATAATAATAATAAAATAAATACAGCACTTGTATATACACACTAAACATAAAGCAAATTAAAATGTTTTACAACTGAAGTTCAATATCGAATTCAGTTTAATCCATTATTATGCCTTCGTATTCGTAACACTGCTGTCTCCCAGTTGCAGCTCCATTATCATGTAGCTGAACATAATTCTGCACTGTAAATGCCAAGGTGAATACCAGATAGAGAACTAAATAAAATTATAGATAGATAGGCATCGAGACATTCATTCTACCATCCAACTCCTCTACACACAGTACTTATTAAACGTTATACAAAATCCTACGTCCCTACCTCCATTTACTACCAGTTTCAGCCGAAAGGTTAGGTGCGCGAGGGAGAGCCTCTTATCCTGTTTTATTCTAACAGTTTAGTCAAAGAAGCAGCCAAACATGAGCTAACCAGCCTACTGCAATTACGGTATTCTCTCATTAATGCTAATGCAAACGTTTTTATTGAGTACAAGCGATTAGCGAAACTTTTCGAACTAGGGGCAATTGATTCAGCCCACACTAACCCCTTCAGTGCACGATGTTCCCTGAACTGAATAAAACCATCTGGCGAGCATGAATAAAGTACCCTACAAACTATGGGTTGAAGGGCTATGATAAGCAGTTTATCACTGTGGCCCTACCTGAACTTTTCCCACTCCTCCCTCATTAAGTACAGTACACCCACTACACTCACACCCACACATACACACACTGGGTTGGATTCACTTTCGCCGATTATGATAGCATTTTGCTGGGGCAGCAATGATGCAGAGGGCGAACATATTGATCACTCTCAGCAGCAGAGAGGGTGAATGGGAGCGACTGCTCTTATCGCTTTGCCAGCTGTGAATACAACAAAAATGGCGGACATTGCGATGAATGCCCATCTGGCACAGCAAATTTCAAATATAGTATTATCTACTCAGTAGATTTTATCCCATTTTCATAACATAGTACTGTAAGTGACTGATCCCTGATCCAACACTGCTAAAGTACGCCAATCACTGCTGAAAAACACAGTGTAGCTGTAATTTCATGCAGTACTGTTTAAAGTTACAATTAATTTTTCTGTTTTTCTTGACCAGTAATATAAGACTGTTTCCTTTTACAATGCTCTAGTCTTGAATGAAACAATGTACCAGTGTGAGAAGCCAGCCTAACCAGCGCCATAGAGCCTAACATGGGGTGATCGAATTTCCATATTGCTAGGCTCCTAAATTACTAAACCAGTAATAATGCTGTAATTTCAGGAAGTATTATTTAATGTTGCAACTATTTTTCCCATTTTTCACTAACAGTAATAGAAGACTGCTTCCTTCTATTATACTCTTATATCGAATGAAACAAAATATCAGTAAGAGAAGCCATATCCTAACAAGGGTTATTGTGTAATGCTGAAAATTTTATTTGTAACATAAGTATAATATAAGTACTATAAGTGTAATATAAGTTAGTATAAGTATAGTGTAAGTGTAATATACGTGTAATTTACGTTGGGTTATGTATGATGTAAGTGTAATTCTGGACCCTGTTTAGATGATGCAATGTATGGGATGTGAACCTTGTAATTCTCTTTTTGGGCTTGATCTTAGTTAAAGTGTAGTAGGGGAGTATTATTGTTAATATGTGGACCGTGTGGGGCAAGTTGGATGCGTAAATTCATGTCTGATTTCAATAAAGAGGCGAAGAAAGTTGATTCTAGATTAAAGTTCGCAGTGAGTTGTATTTGAACTTGGAATTCAGGATTTTGTAGTTGAGTGTGTGTTTATCATCTTGTTGTACTAAATAATGCCTAAGAACTTGGGTAAAGCCTGATTATTGATTATGGTCATCGATAGCCACGAAATTAATTTAATTTTCACTGTTGCTAGATCATGAGGCCAGACAAACGCGACACAAAGAAAAATTATGTCAATGCGTGAGTTTAGGCATCGTTTTAAACTGTTAGACCCATGTCACTGCCACAAAATTTAAATCATCATAAGTCATTTTGCCTAAGTAAAGGACTGTGTAAATTCCTTGTTGCAAAATTCCTGGACGATGGTATAACAAGTTGACTGTAGAGTAATTAGTCGAGGCCAGAACCGGTTGTAAGAACATCGCGNACTACCTGTAGTTATTTCTTCCTAGTGTCAATCAAATAACGAGGCCTTCTTAATAACTCTAGGATATCTTCTTTGGCAGTAACCAGTAAACATCGAATAAATTCATTCAGTCAAAGTACCGCCCAGACACTGGTGTTACAGCGGTGTGATATTTAGACAGATCATACTCATCCAGAGGGTGTATAAGCTTCATCGCTTCACTACCCTTTAACCTAAGAAGAAGAAGAAGATCATACTCATTTTAAGGGAACCTAAAATTTACTCCCTTATAATTAAATTTCCATATGATACAAACATCTGTTAAGATGACTCAAAAGTCATGCTAGCCAACATCTCCAATATGATTCCCTTGCTAGTTAGTGAGTGGATTGCAAGTGATCATGATTGCCTTTCTGAAGGTTAGCAAGGAGTTCACAAATGATCACATTCTAAGAGTAGAGGGAACGCTAGGCGCTACACTGCTAACTGCTAAACTAGTAAAATGCTTTAATTTCAGACTATTGTTTAATGTTGCAATTGTTTTCCCCGTTTTTCACTAACAGTAATATAAAACTGTTTCCTTCTGTGATATTCTTGTCTTGAATGAAACAAAATATCAGTAAGAGAAGCCAGCCTAACAAGGGTTAGTGAATTTCCATATGAGACAGACATCTGTTACAATGACTCAAAGTCATGCTAGCCAACATCTCTAATATGATTCCCTTACTATACTAGTAGTGTTTGTGTCATTCTCTTGTGCCCCGCTCCCTACTGATGCCCCGCCAAATTCCAGCTCTACTCGTTGCTGATTGGCTGAGATAATTATTCTTCTCATTGATAGAATAATGAGGCTTACTACGAAATAGTATCATATTATTTGCTTTTACTTTGAATTCATTCCTGTATGACAAAAGAAGCACTAAAATTTGCTAACTGAATCAAAATCAGTTTGAAAAGAAGCAGCCCCCCTCCTCCCGCGACAGCAGTTGAGTTTTGGCGCCAAGAAACTTCAGAGCTTGGCTATAACACATCGCAGCTGTCCCACTGTTAAACATATTAAGTCATCTACCTGTCATGTCTGTTAAGTTGCCATGGTTTCATAACCATATTGTAATTTTCCTTATTTATTTCCTACATTTCTTTAAAATTAGAGGGTTCGAGTACGAAAATAGGAAAACGAAATGTCACTGGCTTCACCTACTCAGTGCAGTATAATTATTTATACAGTATGCAGTAAATATTTATACAAACAATGCCGTATAAGAAATTTGATTCTATACATGTGAAGTCATTTAAATCTTTTAGAGGGAAAAGGGTTGTGTGTGTGTGTGTGTGTGTATTTACCTAATTGTATTTACCTAATTGTGATATACAGGAAATGAGCTACGCTCGTGAGGTCCCGTCTCTGTTTCTCAATAAGTCAAATTTTGCCTTAAACTCATTTAAGTTTTTAGACTGGACGATCTCTTTGTCCAGGCTATTCCACAGGTCTATACATCTATACGGAAAACTATATTTCTTGATGTCCTTCGAGCAGCTTGGCTTCTTTAGTTTCATTCTGTGTCCTCTTGTTGCTCTCTCATCCCACACAAACAGATTTTCTCTGTCAATTTTATCTACTCCTATCATGGTCCTGAACACTTTAATCATGTCACCCCTCTTTCTCCTTTCCTCTAAAGAGGGCAAATCCAGCCTTTCCAGCCTCTTTCTGTATGGCAAATCTGCCAGACTAGGGACCATCTTGGTTGCTGTTCTTTGTATTCTCTCAATCTTGGTTATATCTTTCTTTTTGTGTGGGGACCACACTACTGCTGCATATTCTAACCTGGGCCGGATCATGGCCACTATCAATTTTTTTATCATCTCCTCATCCATGTAATGAAATGCCACTCTTATATTGGTCAAGAGTTTATATGTCTCTCTCACAATCTTATTTATGTGCTTTTCAGGTGACAAACTATCCTGGACCAGCACTCCCAAATCTTTCTCTTCTCTCACTTTTCTAATTGGTTCATTACCCATCAAATAATTCAATGATGGCCTCCTGGTACTTTTACCCATTTCCAATATTTTACATTTTTTTGCGTTGAATTTCATTTCCCACATCCGGCTCCAATCATATATCCTATCCAGATCCTCCTGTAGCATTTTACAGTCCTCTTCAACCTCTACCTTTCTCAAGATCTTTGCATCATCAGCAAACAGGCTTGCGTAGCTGTTCACTCCATCTACCATATCATTTACATAAATCAAGAACATTACTGGTGCCAACATCGAGCCCTGTGGGACACCACTTGTTACTTCCCTCCATCGATGTCCTGTCCTTTATTACTGTCCTCATTTGTCTGTCACTCAAAAAGTCTCTCATCCATTCCAGAAGGCTTCCCTTCAGTCCTCCTATATGCTCTAATTTCCATAATAGTCTCTTGTGGGGTACTTTGTCGAAGGCCTTCTCCAGATCTAAGTACACACAATCCACCCAACCGTCTCTCTCCTGTAGCACGTCAATCGCCCTTGAGTAGAAGCTCAACAAGTTGGAAACACATGACATTCCACTTCTGATTCCAAACTGACTTTCAGTCAAAATATTCATTTCTTCCAGATATTTTATCCATCTATCTTTCAGGATTCTCTCACACAATTTCGCAACCATGCTGGTTAGGGACACTGGTCTATAATTCAGGGGTTCTTCCTTGTTTCCTCCCTTATAGATTGGCACCACATTTGCCCTCTTCCATTCCCGAGGCACTTTTCACACTTCCAAGGAGCACACAATTAAATTGTGGATCTTATCTGCCAGTTGTTGTCTGCATTCCTTCAGTACCCAATTAGAGATTCCATCCGGTGTGTGTGTGTGTGTGTGTGTGCGGATACCAAATATAAGGAAAAAAGTCAAAACTCTAAGTTCTTTGTAGAATGTATACCTTTTTCTTTTCATAGAGGGAACTTTCATTATTCAAAAATCTTTCAGGCCGATGACAGTCCTTGGTACTTTTTTCCAACATCCTTTACTACAAAACATATTTCCTAGTTAAATGGAAAAGATATAATCGCAGTTAAGGGGTTAAGTAAAAGTTTTGTTGCTGGGATTAGTGACAGCGACTGACATGTTTACACGCCGCTGGCATGGTTAAGACTGGCTTAGGATTCCTACTAGGGCTGAGGGGTGAGTGGGCGGGGCCAAGGGGCGGGGCACAAGAGAATCGTTCAAACGCTACTAGTATAGTTACTGACTGGATGGCAGGCAAAGTGTTCATGGGGTGAGTGGGCGGGGCCAAGGGCCGGGGCACAAGAGAATCGTTCAAACGCTACTAGTATAGTTACTGACTGGATGGCAGGCAAAGTGTTCATGACTGCATTTCAGAAGGTTAGCAAGGAGTTCACCAGTGATCATGTTAGCCTGCTAAAGTAGACATAAATTGCTAAACTGCTATACTGCTGAACTCCCAGACCATCACATGGCCAGTGGTAAACAAACCCTGAATCTTCTGTTCTTGAACTTGGGTGTTACTAATCGTAAAATCTGAGTACTGTTTATACACAAGTGAATGTAACATTTTACAATAAAGGGCCTTTATACTGCCAAACAGTGACGTGATATCTGTATAAGAAATCCTTCTAATCGGAGCCAAGCAAATCCCTTAGTGTGGCATGCAAGACGCGTGGGGATATTTGAAGGTAGTTTTGAGACAAAAAAAGTGTGTCTTATACCCCACGAAATATGGTATCTGATGGGTATTATAAAGTGCATATGTGTGGATAGTTATGCCTGTGTGGTGGTATCAGGATTACAGGGACTTGAATGGTGTATGGTTATGCGAGTAGTTCTCCCACTACATATCATTTGTATCATATCGTTTATAAAGGCTCCAACCTGCTTGCATGCATCAGCCTTGGTCACCTAATGGCAGTTCTCCACACTGCTCAATCTCTGGCACCCTCCCTATTCAATCCCTTATCCCTGAGGTTACACTATGACCCTGTCCCAGGTCTTTCGGTTTGCCTTTCACAACCACCACTACCATTTAATTTTTCTCCTTCCATTGTTGTCTGGACCTTATCACATTTCACAAAAGTGGAAAAAGGCATGGAATAATGAATTTCATTTATTTATTTTGGGTATATTTTGCTTAGGAGACCCTAGCATGGAACCTTCTGCTGATGATGTAGAGTTTATACTTGCTATCACCAGACTTTTATTCATATAAGGAGAGAGCCATCATTGTGAAGGAATTAAATCTATCTACAACCCAGTTTTCCACTGGGGTATGCTCTAATTTGGCTAAACTTGCCATCTCTCCATATTCAGTGTTGAGTTGTAACAAAAGACTAACACAAGAATAATGCAAGTCATGAAGTTACTTAAATAATGCAATATTGTCTTTTTCTGCCACCTGAAGGTGCCGGCACCTCTTCATGTCACTCACATTCCTCTTTCTGGAGGACAGTGAGGTAGTTAAGGAAGGTTTTTGTAACTGAACAGTGGTGACACACAGTTATATCATAGTTACCATATGAAGGCATCCTCCCCTTGTTTGCATCATTCATTTGTACCATTGATAAAGGTTCCATCACTCTTGTACGTTAAAACTGATGCAAATAATATGCAAGAGAACACTATGATGTAATACACAATATAAGTTGCTTAGGAAAAGGCGCTAAGAAACCTCGTCAGCCCCAAAATAATATGGTCCAAGGTTTTCTTCATAAAAACTTTTATTCTTTTTATACATAGTGTGAGTTGGGGAAAGGGCAACATGATGACAGAGGACAGGGCAGCACTGAGGCCATTTGTGCATTCCCCCTTCCCTGCAAGAGACTCAGCATTTAGACATTGTTATGATGATGATGATGATTATTATTATTATTATTATTATTATTATTATTATTACCATATCATTATTATTATTATTATGATAATACAGTAGATAGATAGACAGAAGCCTATCAAAGTTCTCTTTCCTCCCTATAAAATCAATTTGCCACTTTTCCCCAAGCTATAGTAGTACTTGCGGCCTGAAGCTCATTGAAATGGCGACTCAGTGGAATGCAAACATAAAGTTACCCTTCCGCTACAGTCCACCATCTTCCTTTCTGGGAATAAGGAAGTACTTGAGGGATTATAACCAGGGTCAGGTCAACTTATGTCTCATATACTAATAATTTGTTTTAATTTCTTTCTTTTTTTAATGCAAGAAAGAAGGAACCAAAGGCCAGGAGCCCGGAAACTGTTCCTTTCAAGAAAAAAACAAAAACAATACAAAAGAGAGCCAAATTCAAGATCCGTTCATTTCGAGATGCCTGGACACACTGCATTTGAAAGACTGGAGATCGTAGGAAGCAGGGAATACAGACAGAGGGAGATAGTTCCAAAGTTGATCTGTTGTATAAATGAAGGACTGGTAGTAACGGTTAACTCTTGCATTAGAGAGCTGAACAGAAAAGAGATGAGTGTTTGTTGCTAGTTGGGTGCGTAGCACCTGTCATAGAGGTGGAGGGATGCAAACAGACAGTTCGGAAGAGCAGTGACCATTGAAGTAGCGATAGAAAAGAGATAAACATGCAACAGTTCGGTGAAGAGAAAGAGGTTGATGGGAGCCAGTAAGAGGAGGAGAGTTAATGAGGCAAAAAGCCTTTGAGTCCATCCTGTTGAGAAGAGCTATATGTGAGGAGCCTCCCCACACATGAGAGTTGTCCTCCACAGAGGGGCAAATAAAACCCGTGTATAAAGTCAACAACTGTGCAGGGGTAAAGAAGATACGGAGTCAGATTAGCACACCCAATCTCTTGGAAGCAGATTTTACAAGAGATGCAATATGGTAAAGATAAGTCTTGAGTGAATGAAACACCAAGCAAGCTCAAGGATGATGCAGGATTGAGCTGGATATTATTAAATATTAGAGGGTATTACTGTGGAAGATTGTGTCAGGTTGATAGGTGTAATTTTTGATGCATTAAAAACAAGATTATTTTTACACCAGTCAAAGATACGAGCCAAGTCAGACATTAGGTGTGCCATAGCCTCATTCCTTGTTTGTTGAAGTAACTGCTGAGATGGATGTTGTGAGAACCGAATAGAAAGGTGAATGGTGGAATCATCAGCGTACAAGTGGATAGGGTTAGGTGTACAGCTTAGAAGGTCATTGATGAATAAAAAGAAGAGGGTTGGTGACAGGATAGAGCCCTGAGGAACACCACTGTTGATAGATCTAGAAGAACGATGGCCATCTACAACAGCGGCTACAGAATGACTAGAAAGGAAGCTATAGATGAAGGCACAGATAGAAGGATAGAAACCATAAGAGGACAGTTTGGAAATTAAAGATTTATGCCAGACTCGATTGAAAGCCTTTGAGATGTCAAGCACAATGATAAAGCTTTTGCCAAAGTCCCGGAAGGAGGATGACCAGGAGTCTGAAAGATAGGTGAGAAGATCGCCAGTGGAGCGTCCCTGACGGAACCCATACTGACGATCAGAAAGACGGTTGTGATAGGAATGATGCTTTAAAATTTTCCTGTTAAGAATCGACTCGAAAACTTCTGAGACAGGGGATGTTAGAGCAATTGGACGATAGTTAGAGGTTGGGAATGGTCACCCTTCTTTGGGACTGGCTGAATGAGAGCAAACTTCCTGCAAGAAGGAAAGGTACAAGTTGAGAGACAAAGGCAAAAGAGTTGTAGTACAGTATTTGCAACCCCTAAGCTCATCAGGACATTAACCCAGTGGACTGCAGGCAGAGCTACCTTTCTGTAGTCCACTGTTCTCCTGTTGGGGGATGGGGATGGGACTGAGGAATGTTAATATAATCAAGGCAGATAGTAGGTGGTGGCGACCATCATCCACTCACTTGAAGTAAAGCTGCCTACTTCTTCCTTCACGTTATCTTTCTTTTTCTGTGTCTGCCCTCCTCTTTTCCTAAATTCCCCACCTTTCCTATCATATTTTCATACTCACCATTTTTTGCAGGTGCCTTTGCATTGAGTGACAAGACTAATGATTTCCTAAAAGCCACCAGGAAACCATTTAAAACACTGGGTGGCAACCATATAACCAACCCATACGTGTTCCCTATTTGTCAACTATGGGTTGGAGGGTTGAGGGTTAGTGCCCCTCCCCGTAACACAATTAACTCAAGAGAAACAGCCACCCCTTATGGGATTGTCGGGCAATAGATAGATAGATAGATGAACATTCCTTTTTGCTATTTGTCTTTGTATCTTCCTCATCAATATTCTTTTGAATCTGTCCTTTGTAGTACATACGCTTCTTGTACTTGCCGTAGTTATGATGAGATGTGATTTGGGTTCAGGCCAGGCAAAGGGACTACTTATGCCATACTAATTGTCCAACAGCTTCAGGAAAAACATATAGGAAAGAAAAGGGATCTGTTGATTTGGAGACAGCTTTTGACAGAGTCACTGGGGAGGTGGTGAAGTGAGCAATGAGAAAGTTTGAGATTGAGGAGTGGCTGGTTAGAGTGGTTATGGCTTTATATGTGGATCCTTGCATCCATGAAGGTGACAGTGAATGGAAATTTGGGTGATGAGTTTTCTGTGCAGAATGGCATGCATTAAGAAGTCAGTCTTGAGTCCCTTATTGTTTGTCATGGTGCTTGAAACTCTCACGTGACTTCAGAGTTGGACTCCCATGGGAGATGTTGTATGCTGATGATTTGATGTTCATTACAGGGAATAAAAGAGAGGTGAAGGAAAGATTTAAGAAGTGGAGAGACAGAATGGGGGACATGAGTTTGAGAGTAAATGCGAATAGAACAAAAGTGATGATATCTAGGACTGCTGGGGCTACTGTCAAAGGTGGCCATGTGTGGTTTGCCACAAGGGTGTGGGAGGTAACTCCATCTTGTGCAGTATTTATGATAAGTGGATGCATAAGATATGTAGTGGTATTAATGGTAAACTGTAAAATAATGCTAATTTCATGTGTGTGGTGTGTCAGGAGAGCATATAGAGATTGTCGGATTGATCTTGCTGGTGAGTCTCTTGAGTGTGTAGAAGAATTTTGTTATTTGGGGGACATGTTACATGGTGGAGGTATGGTGAGGCTGGAGGTAGGTGGGGCTCTGTGGCTAAGGAGGAAGTTCAGGGAACTGTTGCTTCTCCTGACATTGAAAGGACTCTCCCTTTGTGCTAAGGGATCTTTGTATACAGCATGTGTTAGGAGTGTATTGCTGTATGGTAATGAGACCTGAACAGTAAAGGAAGAGGATATTCATTGGCTCAAATATAGAAATGACAATGATTAGATTGATATGTAGTGCATCCTTGAATGAGAGGCCTGGGGGTTGGGGGGGCTAGGTTTATGATTGAAGAGTTGAGAGGAAGGATGGGACTGGAGTGTATTGGTGCTATGATGAGGAGGGGCAGATTGAGATGGTTTGGGGTTGTGGAGGCGATGGGGCATGGCAGTTGAGTGTGGAAAGTGAGACTTGTGAATGTCAGGGGTAGGGTTGCAAAAGGCAGACTGAAAAAGACCTGGGACTAGGCCATAGAGTGTGACTTCAGGGAAGTGGAACTGAATAGGGAGGCTGCCAGAGATTGAGAAGCATG
Organism: Birgus latro; assembly: GCA_018397915.1. NCBI lineage: Eukaryota > Metazoa > Arthropoda > Malacostraca > Decapoda > Coenobitidae > Birgus > Birgus latro. The sequence goes on from JAGKTI010003449.1 coordinate 11,694, forward strand.
GAGAACCACCATTAGGTGACCAAGGCTGATGCAAGCAAGCATGTTGGAGCCTTTGTAAACAATACAGATGATATGGACACAGTCCTAGTCCCTTCCCTTTAACTCCAAGTGTTTGGTCACTGTAGTCTTCACTCTCTGTTGCCTGTGTTTTATTAATAAACTCTGTGTTATTGGTTTCATTTCTGTCATCTTGGCTTTGGACCTACATGACGTTTCTCATCTGGCTCTTCTGTTAATTTAAGGACTGCCCTCTCTCATTCTCTGTCCTCTCCACATGTAAACAAATGTACAAATTAGTAATAATCACGCTTGAACACTTAATTTATCTCTCATTGGCAGAAATCCATCATTTAGACTGATGCCATTATTACCCCATCAGGTAAGTCAAAATTACCTTACTGTGGAACAAGGCTACTTTTTAGTTAGTAATTTCTCAATCATCTCTAGTCACAACATCCAGCTGAATGCAGTATCCGGTGCTTTTGCTTGGCTCTATTAGCCCTTTGGCCATGACCTAGCATTTCTGAGTCATTCCACTGGATGCGGCCTAAGTCCCTAAAAAATGAAAGTCTATCTGTCTATTACCATACACCTTACTCCCATAAGGGATGGCCACAAACAAATTGCCTCCATGTTGCCCTGTCCCCTGCCATTTCACTGCCCTGCTCCCAGCTCACATCCTCCTCTCTCATATACCTATCCAATCCATCCCCCCATCTCATCCTTGGCCTCTCCCTCCCTCTCCCCCCTTCCACCTCACCTCACTCACATACACTCTCCTCGTCAGTCTCTCGCTCTCCATCCTCTCCATATGGCCAAACCACCTCAATGTATTTCTCTTAATGCTTTCTATCACATCCACACCACAATGCTCCTTCACTTCCTCATTTGTCAGTCTGTTTCTCCATGTGACTCCACATGCTCCTCTCAGATAACTCAATTCCTCTGCTCTCATTCTTGACTTGTGCTCCTCCAACAAGGTCCAAGTTTTACTTCCATTTGTTAGAGTTGGTATCAAAATACTGTACTGTCATGCAGTGACTTTTTTACATCCATACTCACTTCACTGTTTCTTATCACTGCATTCAAAGAACCAGCTACCTTTCTTCCTTGTTGTACCCTTTCGGTCACTTCACTCTCTAAATTTCCATCCTTACTCATCACACTAAACAAGTACTTAAACACACTCACATTTTCCATTTCCTCCTCATCCAACCTCACTGTAATTCAGTAACTTAATTTCTCTCGAAGACCATAACTTTACTCTTCTTCCCTACATTCACCTTTAGATTCCATTTCTTACACACTTTCCCAAACTCATTCACCAAGCTTTGCAACTCCCCTTTGTCTTCATTTAACAACACAGTATCATCTGCAAACAACAGTACAGGGAGTTTCCAAACACTGCCCTTTCTCATTAGGGCCATTCCAACATCCACTGCCCTACCTTGTATCTCATTTATAACCCCATCCATACACAGATTGAACAACCATGGAGACATGACACATCAGTTTCTATCCAACATTCAAATAGAAAAATTCACTCAGTTCACTGTCCACACACACTGCAGCCTTAGCACCCTCATACATACACTTCACAGCATTCAACAACTTCCCACTTTCTCCATATATTGTTAATACAGTGCTTTCCACATTTCTTGTCTATCCACCCCATTTTATGCTTTTTCCTAATCCATGAAGGCTGCATACAACTTCTTTCCCTTCTCTAGAAACTTTTCCACTAAAGGCCTAAGAATGAATATCTGATCTACACAACCTCTTCCCTTCCTAAAACCTCCCTGTTTTTCTCCAACTAATTCCTGTGTTACATCCCTAACTCTGTCAATAAGTATCCAACCATGTACTTTTCCTATAACACCAAGAAGACAAATGCCCCCATGATTACCACACACTTCTTTTTCTCCTTTCCTTTGTACAGGGAAATAATTATACTTGACTTCCAATCCTCTTGGGCTCTACCTGCCTCCGGGGGGTGCAAGGAACAGCATGATGGAAGGAAGAGGTAAGACAGGCTGTGACACAAAAGAAGAAAGCATATAAAGTGGTAAGTGGATGAGAAACATGGGCATGAACGAAGTTGAGAGATGGAAGAGAGAGTTCTAGATAGAGAGGAAGAGAGGTGGGATGATTAATAAAAGAGAGTAAGATGAGAGTGGATGAGGAATTTGGAAGAAATTTGAGTGTAAAGTGGAGGAAATGTAAGAAAATGTTCTGCAAAGAGGTAATGAGAGTTAGGGCAATAAAGAAGTTAGCTGGGGAGTGAAAAATAAAAATGGTAGATTCCTAGTGGAGAAGGGAGAAAAAGTGAGCAGATGGAGAGAACACTTTAACCCCTACACGCAGGTTGACGTGTGTAGTCATCACGATTTTGAGTGCGGAGCAACACCAGTTGACGTGTACAGCTACAAGCGTCTTTCCGCCACGCTCTGAACTTTAACTTATCCTTACTCATCAATGTGGGGATACTTTCATTTGAAAGAGGAAGAGTTGGTGAGTCTTATGTATCTTTACTTTCTTCTCTAGCTGTTATAGTTTGCAAATATTAGGGTTTGAAGGAAGGGTATTTTTTCCAAAATCACAAAATCCCCCATAGGGAGGAGTGTGCGACATCAGAAAACCCCTGGCATGTAGGGGTTAAGGAATTGTTTAACACAGAGAATGAAAGTAATGCAAGTATAAGTGGCTGGGGAATGGCTGGGAGAAGGAGGGATGTGAAAAGTGAGTAAGAAATCAGAAGGATGGAAGTTGTGGAAGTGATGAAGAAAGTCAAAATGGGGAAAGCCCCAGGAATTAATGGAGTGTATGGTGAAATGCTGAAGCATGGAGGAGATAGCAGTAGATGAAAAATGAAAAAGCTAATTATAATTTTGTTGCTACTTTTCTAATAGGAAATGACCATGAAATTCCCATTTTCTACTGTGATAATGGTAAAAGATGCACCATTTTATGAGAAAATTGTCATGTTCTGAAAAAAAAAGGTGAAAATAATTTTTGCTATTGTCTAATTTAGCCCCTATAGTGACTTGCATTGATGACACTTTACTAAAATACATTTCAAAAGCATGATGATGCCTAAGTACCAACTTACCTTTCACAGGAGTTCATATTTCATTGTGCTGTAAGACCCACTGTGAGGTATACATCAGTTATAACACTAGCCATCACTTGGATTCATCATGAGTAAAACATACAAAACATAGTAATTAGTAGTCTGTTTTTACAGTATTTTGTTATTCAGGCTGTTATTGTTATTCAGGCTTATTCTTTTCTACAACAGATGGCAGAATATCCTACATTGGCGCGCAGCTCAAATTCGAGGGAAGGCAATATAGAAATTTTTTTTGTCGGCTGTGAACTGTAGTTGCCTGACACATCGTGAAAAATAATTAGCAGAGTGACCACAGTCCCCTAATGTGGCCAGAGGGTTAAAATAATATCTGGCAAAATTAGACAATATCCCACTCTGAAACAGGAGGCAATCAGAGGTACTATTCATTTTTCAGTGGTGATGTGTATCATCCAGCTCAGATACAGGACGCAATCAGTGCGTGGGCAGACCCTGCAGTACGCTAGCCAACCACAACATGCTGCAGGAGCAGCCCACCTGATGCACAATTCTCTCCCATGGATGCTGTATGGTGAGGACCTATCAGTGCCTTGTGCAATGGTGCCCCACGCAGTGGCTACCCCCTAGTGCTGTAAATTAGCTGGAGTAATTTTTGTGGGAGCCATTTGCCACTAGACCACATGGGATTAGGTGCACTGTACTGCATAGCATACTACTCAATCCTCCATCAATGCCAACACTAGGTCAGTACAGTACAGTATGTACTGTACCAATACTGTATTGTATTTTATGTATGATTTTAATATTATACTCAGGGGTAATCTACCT
>JAGKTI010003449.1:25808-42141 GCA_018397915.1 Birgus latro
GGGGGGGGGGCGAGTGAACACTACACAATTGCTATCTGTCACTCTACCTTCTTGTTTAAGTATGGTACTATTCACCCGACACTCGTGTGACATACAACACATTTATATCTTCAGACACAGGAATGGTTTTGACACAATCTCTAAAACCCGTATAGCACTGGACGGCACTGTATACATGTATATCTTACTTTACACCTGTACTTCAGGTAACTGGCGGGCGGGAGTCTATTACAGGTAGGGTCGCCCGTAAAGGTATTTAACGGGTGGGGGGGGACTGGTATTTGGTATGCCCGGGTCGGCCATGCGGCTAAGACAAGGGGCTGGTGCAGGTTTAACTGAACACAGGGGAGGGGGAGCGTAAACACCCGCACAAGACACAAGGATACACAGGGGGGAGGTCTAGGTTGTCACTGAGACGGTCTAGGGCAACGGGACTCTACCTTTCAATATAGGTCCGGCCTCGTTCTATCTACCGGCACGTCCAATCTTATTCGGGGTTCCTGGTCACTTCACTTGAGGACACACGGTAGGGAATCACTCGTAAGATCCTGCAGATGCACACTAGACTGAGCTTACGGGTACACACACATATATATCGATGGTCCACTCCCTTGGGCGACACTGATGGGCCCAGGGCGATTCCTCCGTCAGGAGGGAACAGGGGCGGAGTGGCGGGCTCCTGGGCAGGGTCCCCACACGTGGCTGTGGGCTAGGGGCTCGGCCCGAAGAGGGCTAGGAGCCAGGTTTGATGTCGGACCTGTGAGCGTCGTCGGGAGACCTCGTCCACCGGTAGGTCGCGCCCTGGTGTGCCGGGCAACTCCTGGGGCAGCAGGGGACCCGGGGAACTGGAACCCGGGGCGGCTGGGCTGCGGCGACGGCTCGAGGGCGGCGTCGCCGTCAGGGACGCCTCACGGGAAGCTCGGCCCGGGGGAGTGGTGGACGGAGCTTGGCGGCGGCTTCGGCTGGTCACCCGGGTGGAGTCGCACGGAAACGAGGTCCTGGGCCGAGACTCTGCCACGTCTCGGGTGTGGGGCCTTCTCCGACGGCTGGTGCTTCCGTAACTCTACTCCGGACCCGACGTGACTCGTGGCCAACGCCTGGTGGGTTACGGGGAGGGTAGTCTCCTGGTGGCTTGTGGCCTGCTCTGTACTGGGCCTGTTCTCCTGGCGGCTTGTGGCCTGCTCTATACTGGGCTAAGCGTGACTCGTGGCCAATGCCTGTGGGGCCGTAGGGATAGCTTCCTGGCAGCTTGTGGCCTGCACTGCACTAGGTCTAGTTTCTGGGCGGCTTGTGGCCTGCACTGCACTAGGTCTAGTTTCTGGGCGGCTTGTGGCCTGCACTGTATTTGGTCTGGCGTGACTCGTGGCCAACGCCGAGAGGGCGCAGGGACAGACAGTTGCCTGGCGGCTTGTGGCCTGCACTGCACTAGGTCTAGTTCCTTGGCGGCTTGTGGCCTGCACTGTATTTGGCCTGGCGTGACTCGTGGCCAACGCCGAGAGGGCACGGGGAGAGACAGGTTCCTGGCGGCTTGTGGCCTGCACTGTGTTGGGCCTCTTTCCCTGGCGGCTTATGGCCTGCACTGTGTTGGACCTCTTTCCCTGGCGGCTTATGGCCTGCACTATGTTGGGCCGGACGTGGCTCGTGGCTAACGCCGAGGAGGTGAGCTCTGGGACGGCTGTGGCCTGTATCAATGAGCTTCTCTCACTAGCAGCTGAGGGACGGACTATGGCCAATCATGCCTCAAGCCCGGTGTGGCGTGTAGCCGGTACCGCTCTTGGGGGAACGCCTACAGGAGACGGGCCGACACGCATCCGTGTCGGGGCCCTGTGGCGGGGAGACAGCTGGGGAGCGGACAATGGCCAACTCTGCCCCGTACCCGGTACGACAACTGTCAGTACCGCGGCGCTGTGTGGAGTTGTAAACTCCACCCCTTCCCTGCAGAGCTGTGTTCCGGCTGGAGGCAAGATGCCGGCGACTGCTAGCTTTCCGGGCCCTCATCTGAGCACAAGAGGGGCGCCGGGGAGTCGGACAGGTATGTCGTTCCTGCTCCCAGCCGTGCCGCGCTGGCGGTAATCTCCCGGTGATCTGGGGGGGGGGTTGGGGGAGCTGATGTCGTCTGCTCCGCTTGCCGGGTGGTTGGTGGCTTTAACCCCTAACTCCTGTATTTCATAACCCATCAACTGTAATAACTGCATGGTATGTGGAAAATACTCATACCTATGTATCTTTAGTATAGATAGATACACATGCCGCACAATTAACTGACCATAAAATTACTAATTGGCAATCCCGGCACTCCTGTCAGGGGTACCAACCACCCGACCTCTGCTACACAAGACCGCTGTCTCAGGTTCATATGTGGGCAACTGTACATTAAAAAAAAAAAAAAAAAAAGTATGCAAACCTGGGGTGCTTCTGTGTACATAAACAGCAACAAATACTAGAGAGAATATGTGTAGGAAAAGGAATATTACCTACTGAACAATCTTAGATAGAACTGGCTGTTTTAATGCTTGTGTAAAAATTTATTACATTATTAAAAAAAAAAAAAAAAATCAATCCCAAACTTAATTTGAACGGTAACATAAGAACACAGATATTCTTATAAACTTAACTTATATACTATCTGTGTACATATCAACTGCACAGTATCTGAAATTGAACATTTACGTACTATATGATATTCATGGAATCTGTAAAAGAAGCAGTTCCACACACACTGGGACACTACTTGCAAGAACATACACAATACCTGGTACTCTTGCAATCAGTAACATAGTTGCTATGATATCTGTAATAATACAGAGCAATAAATTTTACTCATAAGAATAATTTCATACAGCATTTCAAACCATGATAGTCACAGAAGCTGGTATTCTCCGGACTCATGTACAATTACTGTATCACATACAATCACCTATTTAGATGCAAATTAAAAGTCCTTGTAATCATTAGACATCCATTTCATCACACATGAACTTCATTATGCATCCTTGAATAAACATCATTAAAAAAAAGTTTGAATTATTCTAGTCTTTTACTCAGAGAGAAAGAGAGAGAGAGACTAGCTCACAGTAGAGACCCTATAGTGTCTCTAGCTCACAGCATGTGCTAAACAGACAAGTAGAGCTTCTTCCTGTGCAGGACATAAGCCACACAGATCCAAATGCTCATTCCCCAAAGGTTCATGATGAGGTAGTTGGCGTGATGCTGACCCACCGGTTTCCAGGACCATGGGAACAAACCTCCACAGATCTCATGGCCAACATAAAGTAATATGGAATTCATACCTGAAGAAAAAGGCACATGTTACAGGACAAACTGAAATAAAATATTACTATTATCATCATCTCAGACACTTTGCTCCTTCCTGGGAACCCCTAGACAAGGGATGGCCGTGACAGAAATACCTTCAGGCAACCTTATTCTCACACACCTTTCTCACTCTCTCAAACACTCTTCTTTCTCCTCCTCCTCTTTCTTCATTGTACTGTTTCACTCTCTTCTTCCACACCACATAAGTTCTGCCTCTTTCAACACTGTATATAATTCTCACACACTTTCTCTGGCACATGATCGATGTGCATTCTCTGTACATGTCCATACCATCTTCACAAATTCCACACCTCACTCCTATACCTTTTTTTCCATTCCACTATGCCCATGAATTTCACTATTTCTCACACACTCATCTTCCCCATGCCAGCAGCAATTCTAAGAAAGGTTATTTCAGCACCCTGTAACCTTGACAACTCTCAGAGCCATAGATAAAGGAGAGTTTGGCCATGCCCAGTCACAGTGTAATGCTGTAATTTTAAGGTTGGTGTAAGTGTAATATAAGTTAGTATAAGTATAATGTAAGTGTAGTATAAGTGTAATATACGTTAGTATAAGTATAATGTAAGTGTAGTCCTGGACCCCTGTTTAACTGATGCAATGTATAGGAAATGGTCATCAAATTCATAACTGGGCTTGAGCCTAGTTAATGTATAGCAAGAGTGTAATATTATTAATAGGTAAGACCATATGGAGCGAGATGGAAGTGCAAAAGCATGATCTGTTTTTATAAAAAGGCAAAGAAAGTTAATTCGTGATTAAAATTCGCGATAGTTTGTATTTACACCTTGAATTCAGAATTTTGTAGTTAGGTTTGGTATTATCATCTTTTTGTACTATATAATAATGAATTTGAGCTTAGGTAAAGTCTGATTATTGATTATAGTCATTTGTAGCCGCAAAGTTTATTTATTTTCACTGGCGCCAAGTCACATAGGCCGGACAACTGCGACACATGGTTACAATTAGATTAAACTCGTGAGTTTAGACTTCAGTAAAAAACTGTCAGACCCATATGACTGCCACAAAATTTTAAACATCGTAAGTCAGTTTGTCTAAGTATGGCGAAAGTGAATTCCTTGTTGCATAATCTTTGATAGTTGTTATAGTAAGTAATCTGAAGAGTAATAAGTCGAAGTCAGTTCTGGTGTTGGGACCACAGCAAGTGAACGCGAGTGTTCTTAGCGGGGAATCACTTGGAGTCTAGAGAGCACGGTATCAACAGGTCGGTCCAGAGTTTGTTCTTTGTTCCCCCCTTTTGCCTCAATAATTGATCTTCTATATATATAAATATACATAAAGTAAGGTGACTGATAATATTCCCCAACTTCCTTTTATTCACTTGGAGTCTAGAGAGCACAGTATCAACAGAGAGCACGGTATCAACAGATTGCGGGTGTAATGTTGAGGCCTCTAGACACGGTGCTCGTAGGAGCCACGCGGTGCTACTTGCCAGTGCCCATACACAATTCCCCCCACTAGTTCATTTCTTTCTGTATTGTGGTCGATTATGTATTTGTATGGTCCATTTGGAAAAGTCTTTTCTTCTAAAGTAAAGTACTCTAGATAAAAGCGAGTGTGATTTATGAAGACGTATTTCCTAACAAACAGGGTACTACAAAAGCCTTGAAGTTTAAATAGAGTCATTCTTGTGCAACTGATCATATATATATAACTATATTAATTTATGTAGACCATTGGAAAATTAGGGTGAATATACTAAATCTAGAGGAATTTTTGGTGTTAAGTTGTGACCCTGGGAATTAGAGCCGCGAGTCCGTCAGAGACCGTGGAAGTGCAAGTCACGCCCGAATTTGAATTATTCTTTCCTCTTTATATGTGTACTCTGTGTTGGGTAAGAGATCAAATTATATGTATAATTAATGTATGTAAATTATTGATCGGGCATAAAACTCATCTGTGTGCAGTATTTTAAACATCTTGTTGAGTGGTAATAGCCCAAGGATCTTATCAGCTGTGGTGTTCACACGATTAAGAAGCTTTGTACCGTGATATGTGAGTCGGCCTAATTTATTTTCTGTGGAGAGAAAGAACATTATTATCCCAGTTATTCTGGAGGAATCAGAGACTGAAGTATAATCTGTGTACTTGTTTCCAATGTTCGAGGGTTAATTTAATTTAATGTTTGTTAAGGTTAGAAAATTATTGATAATCATTTTTCTTATGTGTTTGATCTAAATTCCTCTGGGAAGTTTGATTGTGAGATCGAGTGGCCCGCAAGGTATGTTAGTATCTATAGGATTCACGCACTCTAATATACTCATGCTACCCTGATTACTGTCTCTAGGCCTCAGTGTCCCATCTTTTACTGTAACGGGACTAATAATTTCCTTCCTGGCAAACACTGGGTGGTGGCAGCCTACTAATATTTTTCTTCTTACTTCTACATGTTGGTATATCTTCCTAGAGTTAGTAAATCAACGAGGCCTTCCTAAAAATTCTAGGATCTCTTCCTCAGTAGTAATCAGCAGTCAGTAAAATCTAATAAATTATATGGTATCTAAATAGTGTATCGTTACACTGGTGTCAAAAGCGGTGTGATGGATAAATCTTCTTCATTTTGAGGGAATCAGTAAAATTTTCTCCCTTACACCGGTGTTCAGCGGTGGAATTACTAAATTTAAATAGTCGTCAAATTTACCAACCTTACAACAGCAGGTCGAATGTGATTGGCCAGTTCAAGTCACGTGACCACAAGGAGCCACACTGCCTCCATCCCACCCACACTTCCTGCCTCTCTAACTCAGTTCACCTAGGGCATAGTGACTGCATTAAACTATGTGCTGTTGTTTAATATATTAGTTAGCAGTAACTACCAAAGTTCATCAGTTCGATATGGTTTGCTGTGTAGTGGTGGGTTGTGCTGTACAACCTGGGATGGGTAAAATAATGCACAGATTTCCCAGAAACCCAGAGAGACAACGACAATGGGAAATTAAAATCAGACATAAGAACTGGAGAGCTTAAAATAATTCATACACATGCTCGGTAAGTTCAATTTTTTTTCTCCTGTGTACTTATATAACGTGAGCAATTACAGCCATTAATATTAACTTGTGGCCCAGTGTGGATAAAATTTTCTTAACAATGTGCATAGATACCTGTGCCGAAAGTAAGATGTTTAATTTATCCTCCTCAGGATCATTTTGAGAGGGATCAGTATGAATCTGAAAGAGCTGATGGCCTGAAACGACTTAAGTCCTCTGCGCTTCCTACAAAGTTTGTGTTCACAAAATCAAGTGCTAAATTGCACAAACCTCCCTGGAAGAGAACTCATAGATCCCTCTGCAAAATGAGTGCTTTTTGAACACTTGTAAGCAATATCTAAAGTTAATGATGATTAACATGAACTGCAAACATTTTCTAATGAAGGTAGGCCTATGCTAGACAGTATGCAGTCACACACAAAGTATTAACATAGTTTACAAATTAGAATTAATTTGCTATTTATAGCAGAAAAAGTAAAATTTGTGGTAGTGTTTTTTGTAGTTATTTATTTTATTGATGTTAATATCAGTGTAGATATTACTGTTAGTACTTGCAGCAGATATAAGAGTATGCAGTCACACAAAATATTGACAGTTTAAAAAGTGTTACATGTATTATCATTTTGGTACTGTATTTGTAGCAAAAAAAAGTAGAATTTGAGTTAACACTTGCAGCAGAAATAAGAAGGAATATCAGTGTACAACAATGCATCAAATTTGCTTTATGACATTTCAGCAGAAAATGACTGATAGAATATCACTCCTGAAGTTGTTGGTGGCAGTTCTGGCAATGATGATGATGAAGAACACTATTCCATTGCATAGCAGGAAAGAGAAGCTACACACAACAGAAGAGACAGTTGCTGCTATAAACCCTGCTGAAGAGTTATGGGAAACAGTGTTAATGACGATAAAACTTCTCTGAGAAAAGACTGCACACAAGTGAAAGGAAAAATATACAGCCTTATGTTAGAAACAGAAAGCAGCTTTAGAAAGTTACATGACAAAGGTCTTCAACAAGGATCTGCTTTCTTGTCTTCATGATAGTAAGGGTGGTAATAGTCGAGAGATGAAATGGACAAATGAGACAATTAAGAAGGGTCTTCAGCTGAGGTTTGCCAGTGGGTCAACAGGGTATAATCAACTTTTGCAACAAAAACAGCCCTTACCATCTCTTTGGTCACTAAGGAGAAGACTCGAGTTTAAAAGTATGGAACTTGGGATGCTAGAAGAGGTGTTTTCATTTTTACAGATAAAGGATACTGCTATGAATCCAGAGGAAAGGGAGTGTTGCTTGATTTTAGATGAAATGTGCATTCAAGCAGGTCTCCAGTACGACCGATTGTCAAGCTGTTTAAGGGATGATGTGACACTTCCTAGTCACAGTGGTAAGGCAACTCATGCACTTGTTTTCATGTCAGGGGGAATAACTACACGATGGTAATAAATACTGTAGTGTCATACTACTTCAGAGGAAACAGCGTCAAGGGAGAAACTCTAAAACCTGTGGTTCTGGAAATAATAACACAAGTGAATGGCACTGGATTGTATGTTAGCGCCATTACATCAGATATGAGGAGTGCAAACTGAGCCCTTCTGAATGGCTTTGGTATTGTTTTTTCACGGCCCTGTATAGTCGTAAACAACTGACCCCCCTGCAGTTAACTAGGGGGTGACCCCCTGATGTAATGAGGCATGTTAAAGGATGCAGATTTGCAACATGCACCTTTAGGTTTTGGTTTCGTGTTGATATGACAAATATGAAAGGAGTTAAAGCGAGAAAACGATTTTTAGAACATTATTTGAGCCTTCAGCCTGGGACTTTGCCCAATTTGGCCCAAAATTTAATCACATGATTAGAAGGTCATACTCCATCATCCCTGTAATTTTAGTCAAAATCGCACAAGCAGTTTTCACGTAACGGTGTTAACAGACAGACAAGCAAACAAACAAACAGACAAACTGAGTGAAAACAATCTCGAGCCTCTCCAGGGTGGGGACGGGTAATAAATGGGAACCAAGGAATCATCTAGCTAACAAAGATGAATTCCTTTAATTTATGCATGACATGCCACACATTGTGAAGGCAATGTCATTCATCTGAGTGATGCAATTGTAAAAAAAATTGAACTGTCTTCGAATGAAGTGTTAGTTGAGCATGTCAAGAAATTATCTTTTTAGGAAGACAAAGATTTGAAGCTTGCCTCAAAATTAACTGTACCTCAAGTTAATCCATCTCACTGTCTGGTGCTTTAAGTGTCTTAGCCATTCAGTATATGCAGGACTGTTATTTGGTTGAGTGTAAGGGATACGGTAAGGACTTACTACAACAGCTTCATTCACTGATCTGATAAACAAGTGGATTGATTTCATGTCAAGTAGACATCCAAGTATGGCACTAAGTAAGCTCAGTGGGTCTTGTTATGAGCAAGCTATATCTCATCTTCAGAAAGTAATATAGGTGTTTTGTGAAAGAACTGCTGGGGTTAAGGCACAGTGGAAACAAGTTAAAACTGGCATGATATAATCTAAGACTACAATTCCTGATCTGCAAAGTAACTATTTGGCCAATGGTCATAAATACTTGCTCACATCAAGGTTCCCAAGACTGCTTGGAAAACTTGTTTAGCTCCATAAGACTGAAAAATCCAATATCATCTGCCTTAGAGTTTCAACAGGTTTTAAAAGTTATTTCAGTCACTCAGTTCCTTAAATGTTCAAATGCAAATGCAAGCAGTTACATGGTAGACGACCGGGAATATCCTGCTGACTTCCTTGACAAGCCAAGTATTGAGGCTATACCCAGACGAACTGGGTATAGAACAGATTTCAAAAGATAATGTACTGCTACAGCATCAAAAAAAGGGGAAAAGAGTAACACTCATTGCTCATTTTGTCCACTGGCAGTCAAGGTCAAGCAGACACTACTGACAGATCCTGTGAAAAACTTACTCAACTAAAAGAATACTGTATAATGAAAACAGCTTAGTTTATTGCACTGATGACTGCTTGAGTGTATTTAGAGAAACTGAAAGAGTTTTTTAAACAAGAGCAACTTGGTAGGCAAAGAGTGTTGTGTTTACTTATTTTCATAACATTACGAGTAAACTACTCAAACACTTCTTTACTTTACGGCTGAATATTTATGCAAAAAAAGCAAGAACACATTCATATGGCACAGGTTCACACGGCAAAAGGGAGAAGTGAGTTAGGAAGCAAGAGCACGATGATGAGGGCTGCGGTTAGAAAATACTGTATAGGTACGTACATTTATTCCTGTATCCATACTCCTAATTTTACTCCATAACACCAATATCTTGTAGTGAATATCTTATTAAAAATCCAATATCTTGTAGTGAATATCTTATTAAAAATCATAAACTATCATGAGTGTTTTTAATTACGGTAATATTTTATGGGTTGATAGAAAGCTTAAGAGAGCAAGCGACAGCACGGAGTGGGAAGGTGAGAGGGAGCATGAGCTTAGAGGCAAGATGGCACCTGGGCAGTGAGTGGCCAAACTTTCTCTTTATATATGGCTCTGACAGCTCTGTTACTCACTGCCCAGGTTTCACTCCCATACGAGTGTCAGCAGTATGACAATCATGCTGGGCTCTCTTGTCCTCCATGCTGACTCTCCAACTCTTTAAAATACAAATGAGCTCTCCAATTACTCTTCTCCCTGAAACAGTCTCTCCTTAACCCGCCGAGTCCCACCGACATACGATGCACGTCACTACTTTTTCCCGCGGACAGACCCACCGACGTGCATCGTACATCAGTCAGTTGCAAGGCCCGTCGTTTGCACATTTTTCAAGATTTGCGGGTGATTTTTGGTATGCATATGTGGGAGACCCTCTTCTACCTGCTGTCAAGCAGGGATACTGCCTGGCCCCACCTGATTCCCCCTCCCCTCTCCCTCCCTCCCCCCCCACACTCGGCAATTCACCTGATAGCAGTAACCTGGCCAGTAAAGATATGTTGCCCCACGGTCTCTCCAATGACGAAATTCACGGTGAAACTGATTCCTGAGGTGGAGGACAAAGAAACAAAGAAGCTAGGGGGAGAAACAAACCGAAGGGATGAGGTAGTAATGTCGTAAAGGAAGGTGCCATATGCTGGGGTTTTGGGTGAGTGAACAATGCTTTTATCACCTATATTATCGTGTGAAAACCAAAATAGACTTTGTACTGCACATAAATTCGTACCAAATAAATAAATAAATACTCTATGTAATTTAAAGTGGCTTGAATTAGTTAACCCTTCCATAGTTCATTTTCTTTAGCCAGGAACCCTGAGAAAGAAGGAAAATGTAAGGCTGACTGACACCTGTACCAACATTTATAAGCTCAGCAGGGCGATTTCTCTATGAATTTTCGATGTTTCTCACCAAAAGTGGAGGTTTGAGCAAAAAAAAAAAAAAAAAAAAAGTTGAAAATCAGTCTGGTTCTGAGGGTGTGTTGGGTAAAAAATTGGTCGGGACTGGACAGGTTAACTTCACCCTCCATTTTGCCATATTTACACGATACTGCTACCAGATAATTAAAACAAACAACCTCCTGAAGTATTTCACCTACCATCTGTACCCTGCAATTCACAGAGTTTCTTCCTTCTACTGAATACTGCCTGCCATATTCTACTGTTTCATACTCTTATCTTTTGCATATCATATCATATCATACAGTATTTTTCTTCACATCTAATTTTCATTTACTTCCTGTGCAGACACTATCAAACTATTCACCACCTTTTGCATGTTAATCTCACTTTCTGCCATCAACAGATTCATCAGCATACATGGACTTTTAGCTTCAGCTTTGCTCCTATACCTGCTGTCCTTATTTTAATGTTTTTCATTGAGCCATCCATCCATATCTATATCTATATATACTGAATAACAAAGTTGACATAACACATCCCTGTCTTATACTTACATTAATGTTAAAAGGAAAACTAAGCTTCCTCCCCACCTTGACACATTTGGTACTACCTTCATTGAAGGACTTCAAGTCCCTTAACAAACTCCCTCCTATACCATATATGCCTTACACACTCCATAATCCTCAATCCACCCTATCATAAGCCTTCTCCAAGTCCACAAGTGCAACACACAGCCTTTTATTGTTTGAAATGTAATTCACTGAAGACTTCACTGTAAATTTCTTGTGTATACATCTCCTACCCTTTCCAAGTCCACCCTGTTCCAAACCTATGTTATCTTCTGTTATGCTAAATACCTTCACTTTAGGCACCCTACCATGCACTTTTCTTGGTAAACTTAATAAACTAATCCTCTTGTGATTTGTACACTCTTCTTTGCTCCCCTTTTCTTCTTACAATGGAATTATTATTGCCTTCCTCCAGTATTCTGGAACTTCCTCTCTCTCCCATCCCAGTCTTTACACAATATGTATTACGCTCATAGCCTCATCATCACCATAATTCAACATTCTACCACACATTCCTGGTGCCGTAAGCAAATTTACCTTATTAATTGCTGTATTCCTCTGAGTTACAGAGACTTTTACTTGATAATCTAAATCATGGAGAAAGGAAAAATATGATTTTTAGGGTGGCAAATCAGGTGAAGAGGGATAATCGGGACATTGTAGGTGAGCAGTGTGTGAAGAATTATGATGGAAGGGTGGTGGTGAGCAGTGAGGATATTAAAGATGCATGGAGAGAGCATTATAGCCGATTGTTGAATGAGGAGTTTGATTAGGATAGAGAAGGTTTGGAGCCCGCTGATCCAGTGTTTGGCCCTTGGCCTTTGATTGACGCTGCTACTGTGAGTCAGGCAATAGGCAGGATGCGGGTGGGGAAGGCGGCAGGTGTGTCTGGGTTGACTACCGAAATGCTGAAGGCCTCAGGAGATACTGGGGTGAGTTTAGTCACTGACCTGATAAATATGATTATATATGAGTGTGTTGTAACAGATGATTGGCTGAGGAGTGTAATTGTAAATGTGTACAAGGGAAAGGGTGATGCCCTGGAAAGGGGAAATTACAGAGGTATAAAGCTCTTAGATCAGATAATGAAAGTAATGGAGAGAGTTCTAGAAGGTATGATTAGAGAAAGAGTGAATATTGATGAGATGCAGTTTGGGTTTATGCCAGGCAGGGGGACCACTGATGCCATATTCATTGTTCGACAGCTTAAGGAAAAATATATTGGAAAGAAAAGGGAATTGTATTTTGTTTTTGTTGATTTGGAAAAGGCCTTTGACAGAGTCCCTAGAGAGGTGGTGAAGTGGGCAATGAGAAAGCTAGGGTTGGAAGAGTGGCTGGTTAGGGTGGTTATGGCCATGTACGTGGGTGCTCACACTCAGGTAAGGGTGAATGGAGCTTTGAGTGATGAGTTTCCCGTGAATGTTGGTGTGCATCAGGGGTCAGTTTTGAGTCCCTTGTTGTTTATCATGGTGCTTGAAGCCCTCTCACGTGACTTCAGAGATGGACTCCCATGGGAGATGTTGTATGCTGATGATTTGGTGTTGATTGCAGAGAATGAAAAGGAGGCAGAGGAAAGATTTAAGAAGTGGAGAGATGGTATGGGGCACAAGGGCTTGAGGGTGAATGCAGATAAAACAAAAGTGATGATATCTAGGGTTGGTGGCGGTACAATCAGAAAAGAGGGAGAGTGGCCATGTGCAGTTTGCCACAAGGGTGTGGGAAGCAATTCCATCTTGTGTAGTGTTTGTGATAAGTGAGTGCACAAGAGATGTAGTGGTATTAGAGGTAGACTGCGAGATGATGCTGATTTCATGTGTGCGGCGTGTCGGGGAGAGCAGGTGGAGATTGTTAGGCATGAGAGGGTTGAACTTGCAGGTGAGTCTCTTGAGTGTGTGGAGTAGTTTCGTTATTTGGGAGACATGTTATGTGCCGGAGGTGGGGCTGGAGTTAGCTCGGTTGCTAGGGTGAGAAGTGGTTGGAAGAAGTTCAGGGAGCTGTTGCCTCTCCTGACATTGAGAGGACTCTCCTTACGTGCTAAGGGGTCTTTGTATGCAGCTTGTGTTAGGGGTGTGATGCTGTTTGGTAGAGACCTGGGTAGTAAAGGAAGAGGATATTCGCAGGTTTAAACGTACAGAAATGACAATGATTAGGTGGATGTGCAGTGCGTCCCTGCGTGCAAGGCCTGAGAGGGCTGGGTTTACGATGGAAGAGTTGAGAGGTAGGATGGGACTGGAGTGTATTGGTGTTGTGATGAGGAGATGTAGGCTGAGGTGGTTTGGACATGTGGAGAGGATGGGGGATGATAATTGGGTACAGAGGGTGAGAGGTGTTAATATTGGGGGAGGGGTTGGGAGGGGTAGACCGAGAAAGACATGGGACGAGGTCATTAAGTGTGACTTAAGGGTTAAGGGACTGAACAGGGAGGCTGCCAGGGATCGAGCAGCGTGGAGAGCCACCATTAGGTGACCAAAGCCGACGCATGCAAGCATGTTGAAGCCTTCAAAAACTAAAACGAAAACGATTCCTCTCTGCTAATTGGTCCCAGTTCCACTAGCACTACCTCCCTCCATGCCCCAACAAGCAACAACTGCTTCCTTCTTCCTTCTCATCTGCCACTGCCAGGGAGCTAAAATAGCATTTCCATCTTTTATCATTATCATCATTATCTTCCAGCACCTTACCAACCTTACTCCGAAGTTTACCCCTACCCTTCCCTTCGCCTCCAAACCTCTTGTTTCCTTTACTATCTCACAGTGCTATACCCATCATCCACTCACTTTCTTGCTTCTTTTGTAATTCGTTTTACTCTCTGCTTCTTTCTTTCTCTGTTCCCAAGGTACACTTTGCTGAAGCACCTTCTTCCATGCCTCTTTTTTTCTTCTTCAAAGCTACAGACATATATCACTATTAAACATTCCATCTCGCAGATGTGCGGACTGCCCCTCTGTGGAGCCAAGATTCCGTTTGCTGCAGCAAAGTGTAACAGTGCGGACGCTCGCAGGTCATTTCGCGCCAAACCAGGCCCGCACCAAACCACCGTGCTCCCACACTCCTCTGTCACTCTGACTCTGATGACACATCATCCTCTCCACCTGCCTTTGAGATGGATAGTGACGATCCACCACCACTTAGTGATGACGTTAGCAGTGGAGATCAGGTGAAGTCTGCGGTCATGTAGACTCCTAATGCCATGCAGTTACACTCCACATCATCTCATCCAGTCATCCATCATCAGTAACTGCATGGCAAATCATCTTCAACGTCATCGATGTCATGTTCATCATCATCATCACAAATCGCTGAGAGTTCATCCGCCAAAACTTCAGGGACGGTGGTGAGTTAACTCTGAATCTAATGGGTATGGCTGTAAGAAGCTGGGGTAAATATGCAGCTGACGACTTGCCCACACTCACGTCAATCTGCGCGAGATGCAATCAGTCGTGGGAGTCTGTAGAAGTCACCAGGTACATATTTACCCTAACTCAGTACAGCCATACCCAATCACAAATTTTTTGTTATTAAACTTTTTATACAGTTGGTCTGTTACTATCTGTGATATTTTATGGTACTTTCAGGTCCCAGATATGGTTTATTATGTACAGTATGTGTGCACTTGCTCACAGGGGGTGATTTGCGGCTGTAGAGGCATTTATGGAAGGGCGCACGAAACATTAGCGGAAATTCCACATTCGTGGGGGGTCTGTGTCCCCTAACCCCCTTGAATGTGGAGGGCCGCCATATATATATATATATATACGAGGGAAAGTCAAATATTGTCCGCACTTTTGCCATAAGTTTCTTTAGGTTGGCTGCACAGCCTTCAGCACTCGCATGCTAAAAGGTGGTACTCTTCTGGTTATGTAACCGAGGTTTGATGTTAATTGCTCCATTTTTCTTTTTTGTGTTACAGAGTAAACATGGCCGCTCCGCTGGCAGTGTGCACCAAGGCAGAACAGAGATCAATGATTCGATTCCTCAGGTCTGAAGTGTCAGCAGCTGAAATTCATCGCAGGTTTTCAGTGCAATACAGGGACTGCTCTCTACCGTGCAGAAGTGTGTATGAATGGATCAAAAAGTTCAAAAATGGCCAGACAAGCGTGGAGCAGGTAGAGGGAGCAGGACGCCCATCAACCTCCACAACTGATGTGAAGATTCAACAAGAGCGAGAGATGATTCTGGCGAGCCAACGAGTGAACATCGATGAGGTGGCATGTTCTCTGCACATAAGTCATGGTTCTGCATACGAAATCATCCACGACAAGCTTCACTTCCATAAAGTCTGTGCGAGATGGGTGCCAAGAGGGCATACCGAAGCGCATAAGCGCAATCATGTGGAGATCTGTCAACGCTTACTTGACCGCTACAGCCATGAAGGTGAAGCTTTTTTGAAAAGAATAGTCACAGGAGATGAGACCTGGGTCCATCACTTTGAGCCAGAATTCAAAAGGCAGAGTATGGAGTGGAAACACCCGGGATCGCCAACGACGAACAAATTCAAGACTCAACCTTCTGCAGGAAAAGTGATGCTAACCGTTTTGGGGGACTCAAAAGGGCCTATACTGGAACATTACCTGGAAAAGGGGTCTACAGTCACCAGTGTAGGCTACAGTGAAATGCTGGCCAACAAACTGAAACCAGCAATTCGCACCAAACGCCGAGGCCTATTGTCAATGCAAGAGTTGCTGTTGTACGGCAATGCACGCCCACATACGGCCGCTCACACTGTTGAAACTATTGAAAAATTGGGTTTTGGGGTGCTCGAACACCCTGCATTCAGTCCAGATATCGCCCCTTCCAACTATCACCTCTTTGGACCGCTTAAAGATGCTTTACGAGGTCGTCGATTTGCTACGAGCAAAGAGGTGCGGGAAGTGGTGCATAAATGGCTGCGCGACCAGTCGAAAACCTTCTTCTCCGATGGAATAAGCAAGCTTGTGGACCGCTGGAAAAAGTGCATCAAAAAGCAAGGAGACTATGTAGAAAAATGATGTAATTATTCAACCCCTGCTTTTGTTTTAATAAATTACAGAAACAAGATAT